>PVHY01002934.1:0-116693 GCA_004024945.1 Uropsilus gracilis | reverse complement strand
CCTCCCCTCCCCTCCCCTTTGTTTAGGAGTGGAGTATGGTTAGCTTCTCTATACATTCTATAGAAGAGTTTAAGCACTTTTCAGGGTGTGCTAGGAAAGCAAACCTGTAAATTCCAGAAAATGAGAGTCTCTGTGTCTACTACCCCTTCTGATCCTTGCCCTGCTCTCTTCAGAACTTTTGTGGCTCATTTCTGTCACTTCACAAAGCAACACAGGCCACTTTATTAACAACTAGCCAGGAATAACTTGTACGTTGTAGGTGTTCTACAAATGAGGGTAAACCTTTTTTAAAAACGTACAATTTTGTGAATTAAAGGGATTATTTTGTAAATCATTTCATTTTCATTTTTTAAGCATCTTTCTTTGTCTCTTCTAGGTATTTTATACTGTCTGTATTCTTTTGCCATTTCCTCTAGAATAGTTCTTTTCTAATAATACTGTATTTAAAAAAATGTATTGGAGTTTTTTATATTTCTGTATTCATGTTACCTCAAGCAACAGTTTGTGTATATCTCTTTTGTTATTAAGTAATAAATCCCATTTGTTTTGAAATTCCAAATATCTAGGCCTTTGCTTTTTCTGAATTTAAATAATCTTCCCAAATATGTGACCTCTCACTTTGAAACCAATTACTGTCCTTGATATGTTCTTTATTTGAGGAATTTTTCCATTTGTTATATTTCACAATTTCTCATTTCCTCTGATTTCTGTCAAATTGCTTTCCATAGGAAAAAAAAATACTCTCAGTCCCATGGAGTGGTTACCTAGTAACAGCAGTTTGGGTCTGAGCTCATGCTGAACAGCAATGAGAGTGAGAGAGTGCATCAAAGCCATTTCTATAACGCAAAGGCCAGCTCTGCTTTCATAACGCAAGATGAATGATGAATTCAAGGTCTTTTTCAGGTCTCCCAAACCTCTTTCTCCCTGGTGCAGGTAGAATGCCTTGTGCTCTGTTCTAGTTTTTAGGGATCAAAGAATTCTAGGACTCTGTGGTATCTCTGCTTCGTCTGTTTTTTCTTTGTATCTGTGTCTGAACCTTCTGTGAAAGGTTTTCTAATTTTTAATTCTTACTACAGATGCTGTCCATTTGAGTTTCTTGGTTCACAAACTTTTGACTATTTCCCATTTATTTGGATTATTTTATCATCTTCCCATCTTAATCCTATTTATTAAGAGACAGCCTGTTCATATCAATTGTTTTTCTGCTTTCTCATTCACAATAGATGAGAAATAGATTTTTAAGAAGAAGATTATATTTTGCATGTAGTATATGAAGAGAGCAGAACAAAATGCCATATTTTTGTTGTAACATTTACATTTTTATTCCTATAATAAGAATAAGAAGGTGGTGGCATGTGTAATCTAGCCAAGCCAGAAGTAGTTATAAGATAGATTTATAAAGCTCTGTAGTTCTTATGTTAGCATAGTTGGTAGGGTGATCCTGTTGTTTTATACAAATCAAATCTAGTATCTATCCATATACACCTAGAAGGTGCTCATAATTCATTCTTCTGAACCACATGGTAGGACTCTAGTTATATTTATGGAATTCCTGACAGCCAGAAGCTCCTCTGAAACTATGGCAGCAACAGAGTCCATGGTAGCTGTTTTTGGGGTGGCTCAATTCCTTGGTGTTCACCATTAATGAATTCCCTTGGTCATTATGAAAACTCTGGAGAGTGGCCCAAATTTCTTCCTCCAATTTTGCCAGATTCTCCAATAGCACAATATTTTTAGTTCATCTCAGCAGCTGAGAATGGATGCAGTATTGAAATATCCAGAAAAGTATCAAAGTTTAGGGACAAATACTTTTAATGGTATAAGAAGCTGTATACTAGAGTTTTCAATCTGAGGTGTTTGGTTATTCAATGAGGTTTATTAGTGAAGAAGTTTATTAGTGAAAACCTTCCATTTAATTGGCTACCAAAATTCCTTAGAAAGATGTTTCCTATACCATATACAACTGATTTCAATTTAACTTATTATCTTGCTTTTTTTGTAGGGTGCTAGGGGCTTAGATGGAGAACCTGGGCCTCGAGGTCTTCCTGGTGCACCTGTGAGTGGTTTTCCTTTCATAAGATCCAATGGTAGACATTTTTAGCTATTTTTGGTTATGATATATATGCACATATATATACATATATGTGCAAAAGTTCAAGTACCTTTTACTTGTGAACAATGAAGTAGAAAAACGGACAACTGTTTAATTTTATAAGACACTTTAAGACAAAATCTTTTTTTTTAGCACAGGGAAATGGTCTTCTGAATCGATGATGGTTTTTATTTTTCATTGGTGATGTCAAATTGTAATTTTCTGGTTGCTTTGCTTTCCTTTTGTGTTGGTTCCCACAGTTCTTGGGTATTTCAAGTTCTTGGGTACCTTTTTTATGATTTCTGATCTTGTTCCATATTTTGACTGCCATGTATAGATGTGTAATTATTGTAAAATTACCTCAAAGGTTTTTCAAAATTTAATCAAGAAAAGAAAATTCATTTATAACTGGCTATACTAAAGAGCCCAGAAGCATTAAGCATTTAAAATGTATTAGGAAGATGCAAGCCGTAATTACCCCTTTAATAATATCAGTTTTTAAGATAATATAATGTTTATAAAAAGATTTCCTGAAAAGATTTTCTTCCATGATGGAAAAACAAAATTAGTGAGATGAAAAAACATTAGTTCAGTAAAGTGAATGATGTTTCATGATTTCAGAAATTTCTCAGGAAGTAACTTTTGCTTATATTAGTAAAATTTCATCTTCTTACAGGGTGATCAAGGACAGCGGGGACCTCCAGGAGAAATAGGTCCCAAGGGAGATAGAGTGAGTTCAAAATATTCTTAACCCCAAACAAACCAGTTTTCGGGGTCTTCTGCTGATCATGTTTTTATCTCTTTGAGGTGTCCTAACTCTGGTGATATCCGAGCTTGTCTCATCTGTCTTTTCTCCTCTGGTCTGCAGGGGATTCAAGGTCCTAGAGGAATCCCTGGCCTCCCCGGGTCCAAAGGAGATACGGTATGTCCTGGACTATCATCATCAAGTACATTTTTCAAACTGATCATTAACTTATGATGAAACAAGAAAATAATGAATGGAAGAATGTAACAGTTCTTAAGGGAAAATGTGTTTCTTTGTGTGTTGCTAGGGTTTGCCAGGTGTCGATGGCCGTGATGGGATACCTGGAATGCCTGGAAAAAAGGTATCTGGGAGATTTATTACAAGAGTGTGGAGCCCTCTCTGTCCCAACCAACCATGCACACTATTTTCATCCCTGTATCACTGGTGATTTATTTATATGACGTTAGCTTTCTTTCTCCTTTTATTTTTTCAATCAAATGCCAATTTAAAAGACTTATTAGAGTAATATGTTTGCTTAGTTTCTGTAAAATTGTCCTGTTGATGAAAGTGGACTCAAGGAAATTGTATATTTTGATTGAATTTATGTCCTAATTCTTACTCTTCCCCTACCCTGAATTGGGTCAAGATCCACTGCAGGCTTAATCCTTTTACTTAAAAGGTCAATGTTCTTCCTTTTGTTAAAAGAACTACAGTGGTTCACACAGATTCAATGAAGCAATAAATTTTTCTCTTCAGGGTGAGTTAGGGAAACCTGGACCTCCTGGTGATGCAGGATTGCAGGGTATACCTGTAAGTATTTGATTCTTTAAATGCTCATTGGTTTAAATGCAGATTTTGAAGACAGGTATTTTTGAAGTGAAGCTTGCTAAGTTCTGAAGAAAATATGATGCTTACATTTTACATTTAATTTTTGTACCTTTTTTAAAAATTAATAATTATTTCTCTTCTCTTTATCTAATATTTAATTTAAATTTTTGCCTCCCTCTATTTCTTTTAGTTCACACAATCTCCTTATTTCTTTTTATTAATCTTGAACTGTGATACAGTATCACACACTTCCTCCTACTTTTAACCTGTTCCACAATTTTTGTTGATAAGGTTAAGCTATAAAGGTTGAGCGTATGCTCAGGGAACAATGTCAAATATAAAATAGTATCTTATAATATGCAATTTTGAATTATCCAACTTGGTGTTTCTTTGCATTAATGTAGCTGGAAGTTTATGCAGATTATAGCATAAGGAATTATGGTTCTTTGGAGACGAATGTTAGTAAGTTAATAGGGGATATGTGATAATATTAGGGGTCGACCTCCAATTCATTGTATCTGATAATTCAAATCTCATCAGTTAGAGAACATAAGGATTTGCAATAATCCTTTGAAATAGGACTTGCAAAATCTTATACTCAACATTCTTCTGATGTTTTTCTACTTAAAGCTTAGTGCTTTTAAAAAAATTTTTTTCTTTTGTTATTCTGTGCATGAAATCTTGTTCATAAGAGCTCCTATTAACCTGTTATACTTTGGAATTTTATCCTTGAAATGTAATTAGTTTAGTGCTAGGATTTGCTTTAAGAGTTATAAGACCCAAGAAGCTAGATAAATTAAAGTATCTTCTAAACTGTGTGTAGTTCTATAATACATAGTCCAGAGTTGAGGGACTTGGAAGAATATCCCTCCCAATAAAACCTTGAGGTTGTCATGGTTCCCTCAGCTTTCAGCAGTACAGAGTCTACTTGGTCCCTCAGGGATTCTCAGGTGGGTTGATTAAACCCAACTTCCACATGCATTCTTTCAGGGTGTTCCTGGAATTCCTGGTGCAAAGGGTATCGCTGGTGAAAAGGTAAAAGATAACACTTTATAATTAATTATCTTCCTTTATTCTCTTGATACTTAAATTTTGTTACTTTTAAATAATTTAACCTACTTTTATTTTATATTTGGTCTTTGGGAAGAATGAAAAGGTTTTAAGGCTTCAGATACTAAATTATTTCCCAGCTGCAGAACACTTAGAGAAAATATTATTGATTACACTTCCTTTTTGAAAATGTTACCTTTTGCAAGAATAAAACAAAAAAATAAAAACTTTCTTGAAGGCCGGGCATGGTGGCTCGTGCTTGTAAGCTTCAGCCTATGAAGCGGCCGGAGCTAGGGATCGCGGTTCGAGTCCCGCCTGGGGCCCGTAGCGAGACCTAGTTCCAAAAAAAATAGCTGGGTGTGGTGGTGCGCAATTGTAATACCAGCTACCTGGGAAGCTGAGACTGGGGATTGCTTGAGTCTGTGGTACCCCGGGCAACGAGAGCCTGCGGTTCCGTGGGCAAAAATAGCAAGACCTAGTCTCAAAAGAAAAAAAACTTTCTTGTTCCTCACTATTTAAAATAAGAAAGTTGTTATTATTACTATATAGAAATTTTGCAAGAATAAAACAAAAAAATAAAAACTTCCTTGTTCCTCACTATTTAAAATAAGAAAGTTGTTATTAATTATTATTATACAGAAATTAGGCTAGTGAATATTAAAGTGGTTTAGCTTAAATTAAAAAAGGCATTTTGTTGATACTGAGTAACTGGTTTTAGAATTAAAAAAAACAAGTGAATATAAAGATTAAGGAAATGAAATATAAGTTTACTTTAAATAAAGTAGGAAAAATGGAAAACTGGTCTCATTTAGATTCTATGGCTGTAGCCCAGCAATCGTGTCTTGAGCAGAGAAGTTCCCTAGGAAATGACTGTCATCACTGCTGTATCACAACATGCTTCCTTCCTGGAGCTGATTGGTGGAGTTTTCTCATCAGAGCATCCTCTTATTTCCTCATGTTGATATGATTCTTTATAATTTGACAATGTCAGTGTTAGGCGAAAGGGCTCAACAAGTTGTTTTGAAGGTGATAATGGTAAAGGAAAGACAGATAATTAGCACTGTGAAGAAAGAAAAACCCTCTCATATTCTTGTCTGCATTTTTCGACATCTGTACTAGATTCCTCTGACTAATAAAATAGTATCTTAAATGTAAAGAACTTTGATGTATCTACTTAGAAAGAGGTTTCATATCTTCCCAAATTCTCATGTGAAATTGGGAAAGTAATGCCATTTAAATGTAAAAAAAACCACTGTGGATAAGAGGGGTTGATGATTATGCTTTCTTATGGTGTGGATTATTATTTTTTGTTTTACTTTTTTTCTTATTAATTTATTTTACTCACATATTAATGTATATATATTACAATAACTACATTTTTCGGGGTTCTCCCTCCACACTATCACCCGATCTTCTTGTGCTCCTCCATTCCTCAATTTCTCCCTCCCTCTGCCCCCTCCCACGCTGCCTGCCCAGCTCTGCTGTCAAAGGTCTGGATTATTTTGTTGCCTTTTTACCTTTAGGGTAACACTGGTGCTCCAGGGAAGCCTGGCCAACTAGGGAATTCAGGCAAACCGGTAAGGTGCCATTTTACCTTTCCCTACCTATTTGTCCTAATCCCTTAGCCAAACATTACTAATAAGGAGTCTGGACTTTTCTGCCTTCTTTGTAACAGGGACAGCAGGGGCCTCCAGGAGAGGTGGGACCCCGAGGACCCCGAGGGCTTCCTGTGAGTATTCCTTCTTTATTTGTGCAACTTCCTGAAGATGTCTTTTGAGGACTTTTCTACTCATTCATTCATCTGATATTTGAGCATTTGCTACTCCACAGTGACAGTGAAGTGGTGAATGCTCTTTAGATACTCAATGTGGTTTTTTATCAGAAAGTGGAAGAAAAAGATTTTTCAAAGACCTGATCATCTGCTGTAATTCTGTGTTGAAGGGATATTTTACTGCAACAAATAAAATTTGAAGAGCTATAACTCATATACTATGTCATTCTCCCATTTAAATTGTACAGTTCATTAATTTTTATATTCATAGAATGTACAAAACCACAACAGTCAATTTTAGAACATTTTCATCACTCCCCCCAAAAGTAACAACATAACCACTGCAGTTATCAACATGTCCCCCAACGCCCTCATCCCCAAGCAAACGCATTCCATTGCCATCCTCTATAGATTTGCCATTGTGGAAATTTCAAATCAGTGGAATCATACAATTTGTGGGGCTTTTTTTATGGTTGGATTTTCTCACTTAGAATACAGTTCCAAGGTTCACCTATGCTGTGTATTAAAGTATTAAAGTATCAATATGTTGATCCTTTTTAATGCTGAATAGTATTCAATTATATGGATATATCACTTTTTTTTCATCCATTGACTCAACTGATGGATGCTCCCCTCTCCCCCCATTTTTTGGCATGAATAATTCTGCTATAAACACTCTTTTACAAGTTTTTATGTGGACATATAATTTAATTTCTCTCATGTATGCACATAAAAGTGAAATTGCTGATGATAACTCTGTTTAACCTTTTGAGAAGCTGCCAGACATCTTTTAGTGTGAGTCTGTAAACACAGCAGTTCCTATTTTGTCAGTAGATAGTTTAATCCTCAGAGAGGAATTTACTGGGAGATTGAACATTATGCACTTAAATTTAACTAAAAAATATTTCCTCTTGCCTTCAGTTTAAGTTCTTATTTTTAAAGTCTGCTGGGTAAAAAGAATTCCTAGTGAGAACACAGAAACATTTCCATGATTTCCATATCATGGTTACTTCTCCTAAAGCATTTCTTGAACATGTTGAATGGGAATTTTCATGCTTGAGGAAAGTGAAATATTCCAGGTTTCTTGTGGCACAAGAATGCAGTTTTTCTATTTACAGATATTTGTTAACTCATTCTCCCAGGTAGTTTCCTGAAATTTCTTCTTATACAAAGAGGCTAGTTCCTGCTATGCATGATAGCATTACCCACTCTCAGTTCTTTTTTCTTTCTTGTTTGAAGCCTGTGAATTTTTTATTAAAATACTTTCTTTAAGTTAATCATCAAAGCCATGAGAATGTAGCTAGATTGCATTTTCAAGACGATTGTGCTAGTGTGACTAGTCCAGAAAGATTGAATAGTGTGGGAGAGAGAAGCTCTGGGATTTTGAGAATGTTCACTATATCATCCAGTAGTCACTTTTTGGAGCAGAAAATTGAGTATATGAAAGGACTTGGATGTCATATTATGTGCTGAACCTTTAACTCAGAGAGGACTTGGCCCATCACCAGTAAGCCTTGAAGTAAGTCATAACAATGAACTAGAGGCAGGTCCACAGTGCACGCTCTCTCTCTGATGGGGAGAGAAGGGTTTTATTTAATTTTCTCATGTGAGGGTAGGCAGATCAGAGGAAGTTATGCCTATGTAGATTTTTGAGCCAGATTCAGATATGGATTTTTGAATTTTTATAAGAGTCCAAATTCCTCCCATTGTTCCTGTCCCTGAGGGTCAATGCCTTGGTACTCTTCCACCACTTTACCTATCTGCATTCAGATCATTAATTCTACCACGTCCTTCCCAGTCTCTTCTATTTCATTCTTTTGCACCTACATCCACCTCCCAGGTGGACTGCTTTAGGGTTATTGCAGTCATCTCATGATTTTCTTTTCCAGCACCAGACTTTCTTTCCTTGGTATCTTCTAACAGGGTATTTTTGGTATTTTGACTGGTAAAGATCTTTGTTTTCCAAGCTCTCGCATGTTGCAGAGTCTCAGGTACCTATGACTTTCACCCTGGTCTATGTCTCCACAGTCATTTGTGATAGATACAAAAATGCAAACATTTCCCAAACTCTCCTGGGGAGTGGTAGTACCCCTACTTTGCACACACCAGCACACTGGTCTTCCCACTTCTTTTTTTCATTTAAAAATCTTTAATGACTCTCCACTAGAATGTCCAAAATCTTGAACTGCCTATCTCTGTTTTAATTCCCACTTCTGCTTTGTTTGGAACTTTTGTTGAAGTCAAGCTGGGCTTTATGCTAATCCCTAAATACTCTGCACTATTTGACCCACCTATTTTCTTTTGTTAGACCTGTATTTATCATTTTTTAAAATTTATATCATTTTTTAAAATTCTGTAAGCTCAGATATAATTGAAATGCTATAATACAGCAAAACCATGTCTGAAATGCACTGTCCCTCAATAGGCTTGATCTCTCTTTACTCTGAATTCCATAGTGTTTTTGCCTCAGACTGTGAAACAACTAGGAAGGCAGGGACACTTGGTCCACCTTGTATCCCTCCATTTCTTTATTTAGGGTTCACCGTTACATAGGTAGGGCCTAATGAGTATTTCTCAAAAAGAATTGAGTTGATGGAATAATACATCTTAATATGCTGCTGGTATTGGTAATAATTGATTTCTCATGTATTCTAAATTTTTGAGAAAAATGTCATGAGAGGTTATAAATATTATAGTTTTGGAACAAAATTTTAACACCAAATCTACTCACTGAGAGACACTGAGAGTTCTTTCATTTTACATCATCACATTCAGTTTCAGAGATAACTTCACACATTTTCAACTATTCCTCACAAGTACGACCAGTTTTTCCTGCAAATTTCAAACTGAGAAGCTGCGTGGAAAGTACAAAAACTTATATCTAATATCTCTTGCTAAAGAACCAGGACTAAGTGGAACACACACATCAACGAAATTAAGTGATATATCCCTTCCTCTATTATAGTTCCATCAGATTTTGCCAATACTGAGAACATAAATGAAACTGGGGAAGGCTGACTAACTGGCAGGAGAAACCTGGCTTCAGAAGTATGGAGCAAGTCGCCACAGGAAGCAGTAATGTATGACAGGATTTAGGGCACTGTGAAAGAAGTTAGATTTATTAGAGGAAAAAATACATCTCACCGGGGAGAAGAGTCTCCAGTGAGATCCCTCAGGGATGCTGCCTCAGGCTGTTTTATACATCTTGTTCTTCACAATGTTCTGGATTTTGACTGTGTCAAACACTGCTGACTCCCATATCAGGTGTTGGATAGGGTTAACAGGCACTGGTTGGGGTTGCTGGCTGATGGACAACTATTAGATACTTACCTTCCTATCTGTCTCTATACCACAAGAACAACTATTGGAGTTTTTGCTAGCTCTAGGATGTCAAAGTCCATATCTCCTCCACTTGGACATTGCTTCAGATGTTCTCTTATTTCAGTTGGTTTATAATGGGTTTGGGTGCCTCCTGGTTAAAAGCAGACAGGTAATCAGGGCCTTTCATTTGATCTTACCATGCCAGGGTTCCTAATTGAGTCTTTTCTAGGCTTCTCAGAACTTGCTAGAGTTTTGAAGAGGGTTGTATTTGCTTTTCTCTCATGGTTCTGTTGATATGAATGCCATGATGATCTACCCCAGTTCTCTGAAGATTATTAATTCCTGGCACACAGAAGCTTGTCTCGCTGTTTCAAATGTCCCAGTCCTACCCTGCAACCAATAGCCTGGAGACCTTTGTGTGTTACTGAAAGATCTCAGTTGCTTTCTTACCCAACCCAGGCTCTGGAATGTAATACTCCTGTCAATAATTTGTGAAGCAGCTGTGACAATTTTAGTGTAGATGATTTTGATTTGCTTCTCTTTGTGAGGGATATTTAAATACATACTAGAGAGAAATACAAATCATGTGATTCTATAAAATTAAATAGATTTAAATAAATCTGTGCCAATCTAAAAGTTACCATTGTTGCAGGACTAGTATAATCTTCCAATGCTAATGTGAAAATGGGTTTGTAAAAGCAATAATGTATAGAAACCATAATTTATATTGTGTTAATCAGTATCCTTTTTCACCAGTGAGAGGCATTTAGTATATAATGGAGACTAAGTGTAGTGATTTAAAAGTTCCCCCTTCTAAAATTGGTAAGGTACTGAGGTTAATATTTCTTATTCAGATAGTTAAGAGTTTGGATAATCAGACAATTAGAACAACCATTCAAATCTAGAGTACAATGAAGTATTATATGTTTGGGGGTAAAGTAATTATCCTGACACAAAGTATAATAAAAAGTAAAATATTTTCCATGACTTAAAAAAAAGGTCTAATAGTTGCATTTTAAAAATGAGACATCTAAATTGTATTATTTGTCTGTATTTATTGAAATGAGTTTTACAGAGTGCTTCCTAGTATTTATTTATAAAGAAGATGCTTTCTGGTGATTAATGGTATTGACAGAAACTTGAGGAATGAGGACTAGAGACTTAATTTTCCAAACACAACTTGTGCTTTTAAAGAGAATTAGAAGATTTGGATGGAAAAGAACATCTAATTAAGTTTTATTAAAAAGCATAATTGTGTCTGATTTCTTTTGTCCTTTATACAAATAACAACATGTGTGTCGTGCTCACTGCAAGCCAGACTCTGCTAAGTGCTTTATGTGACTTATCTGACTTATATAATACTTGCAATTCTCTGTCTATGAAATAAGAGCACTTTTTAATCCATTTTTTCTATAAATGGAATGCCAAGGCAAAAAGTTTAAGATGTGTGTCTAAAGTTATCAACTGACACACAGCAGACAGATTCACATTTGGTAGTGAGGCTCACGATCTCTGTCACCATTTCTACTCTTGACAGCACAAGTCTATTTGAAGTAAACTTACTAATTCTAATGGTATAGGACACAATTAGCAAATTTAGAATTTAGTACTTATGCAACTTTCATCACAAGTATTTAGTAAAAAGTCTTAAATAAAGCCAGCAAAACACAATGATCCTGGTCTTACCCCAGACCTACAAAACTACAATATGGGTGAGGGAGAGGGTCATAATAGGGGTGGGGAGGTAGAATGGTGGAAGATAACCAAAGAAACATATTTCTAAAACACTTTTCAGGAGATTATGATTCAGGAGATTCCAGAGTTGAGGATCACTGAACGAGAGTCCACATCTTTTTATTTTTAAGCATCAGTTGACACTTAAAACACTGACTGGTGTCTGAAAATGTTTCAGGATAGAGTAAAGGACACCCCCAAAACCCTCAAATCTTCCTGCTCAAAATAGATCCTGTCATCAGCTGCATCAAGACAAAACATACTCTAGAGTGCTAAGACTATCAATAGAAAGAAACTTTAATAAAATTAATGTGTGATAGAAAGAAGAGGAAGAATACGATTAGTTTCCAATGGACCCAAATTACCTACTCCTTCCTGGGTAAAGACATAGCCAAACAGGGTTGACTTGGCCAAGCAGGTTGGTAGGACTGCTGAGATCCAAAAATTTGCCACAAATATAGGGCTCTTTCTGGTGAGGACCCAAAGGAAAGACAGAAGGGGCCAAGCAAATTTGGAAGGAAAGAGAAAAATCAAAATCCAGGTTAAGATAAAGGCAGCCCCCTCACAAGTCTTTCTCCACATATCTGTCTCTTTTAAGTGACTTTTTCAATGTCTCCCAAGACCCTAGCACAAGACCAAAGCTGAGAAGCAAATACAGCTTCTTCATGTCTCTCTGCTCCATGTGCCTCCTTCAGGTTATCTTCTTGCTCCTTTCTTCTCCCCTTTCTGTTTTCTCTTGCTTTCCTCCCTGCCCAGCTCCACTCTTTCTTAAGAGATTATACTGTTGAAAAGATGTTACAGAGATATATGTGGTAGCACAGAGCCTCCAAGAGAAAAATAACCTTATATTATGACCCTCACATTTTTAATGATAGGATTTTGCCCTTTTTTCCTTCTTTTGAATGTCCTATAAAAATCATAACAACTTTTTGTCATGGTGTTAGTAAATATTAGCCACTGTACAGAAGAGCTATTTCTCTATCCACCTCCCTTGAATATCTGAGAATATGGCTATCATCAAAGCTGTTTCAATGTAAGAGATTTGTTATTTACTTTACACATTTGTTATTACCAGGCAATGGTTAATTACTTCCTGCAGAATGTGTTTAGTTTATGGTTTTAGAGATTACTATTTAGGTCTTGATTACTCATGCTCATATTTATTAAAGGTGAAATTCCAGAATATGCATACTGTTAGGATACACAGAAATAGACAGTGTTAACCAACGTTACTTCAATAAAAAAAAGAAACAAACCTTGTCCTTCCATCTTTTGTGTAACTGTTTGGTCATTGCTTTGAACATTAGTATCATTTTTATCCACAGTAAAGTAATTTTTGTAGAAATAGCAAAGATGGCCAATGATTTATAGAATGGAAATGAAATAAAAATGAATAACCACATGCTTTCTATTTATGTAATAAGAGGTAAATGTCCATCCTAAATTTACTGACCCTTCTCCAGTCTCACCTGTGGACTCTCATAGACATTCAAGACCAGCAGAGCAGGCTGTTAAGTCAGTTAAAGCCCTCAGATCTATGACCAGGGGCATCTCAGTAGTTGGATGGTATTGATAAACTGAATAATAAGAGCTCATGAAAGACAGAGAGATAAAATTGCAGAAGAGAAAGTCTTTGTTTTTGACTGGGAAGCTAAATAATCTCTCCAAAAAAATAAACGGAAGTTTTAATTAAGTCCTTTATTTTGTGGAAAAGGAAAAAAATACATTGATTACTTTTATTTTGGATGACAGAAGGGTTTGTTTATTTAGAAGTGAATAATTTAGGTCATACAAAGAACTGAGCTTTCTCTTCCTGGTCTAATTGGATCCCCACCCAAGAGTCTTCATTGTCTTGTAGATAGTAGCCCAATGACATTTAAGATCACAAGTATGAGCAGTCCAGAACTTATTTGAAAATGCATATAGAGCAGATGCAGTGAGGAAAAGTTGTTTTGAACTTTGAAGTGCTGGGCCACATTAGTGGGATGGAGCCCGATCTTTGTATTCTCTCATATTGCCTGGTCTACATTTAAATTTGCATCCTTCTGGTATCTGTGTTTATGGGCACTGCCTCTGATATCTAACTTGCTTACAAGGTTAAAGACCCATCTGGCACCCCCAATCCATATACCAAACAGATTGATTTTCTAAAAACTTCAAAAAATATTTAAAAGCATATTTAAAAATCATGTCTAAGTCATAGGAAATGACTGCCATTAAATTATAGCTCATAGCCAGAGCCTTGTCCTTTGACAAACATTTTCTTGATTATTTAGAGAAAATGAAAATTCAGAAAGTCTTGACATCTTGTTCAACTTACAGATGAATGAATATCATGTGAGTCAGAATAGGATAATCTTATCAATGCATTTGTAAGTAATAACCATTAATATGAAACTGTCATATTTTAAAGAAAAGCTAACTCAAAGAGCTACTTTCATTTTCATATATACTGTTCAGGAAATGTGATTACACAGTGGTCTCAGTATGCAGCTTAGTTTAACATGCATTAAAAATAAAACATACCAATTGTATAAAACTGTGTCAAGTTATCTGGGAGAAGAAGTTGAAGAATTCATGTGTTTTGTTTTTTCAAAGGGTTTTAGAATTTCAAATAAGAATAGAAATTAACTGACAAAAGTAGAGGGTTACTTTTGACGTATCTTCATTGTAAATTGTACTTTCTAACATCACTATATTTTTAAGAATGTGTTTGGGATAAGAATGAGTAGGACAAAATTTTTACAGAACTTTTTACTACTGTTTTTTTAAAGGTATAGCAGTAATTTTAATCAAACATCTCTGTCCTCTGTCATTTTATTTTTGTTTTTACTCTTTTGAAGTTCAAGATCATTTGTCAGATATTGCTGTAAAATGTAATATAGATATAAAAGTTAACTCCTTATTTAGACATTGTGAGGAATTCAAAGGTTATATATACCTATGCCTCAAGTACTCTGTCTAAGAATAGTGTTAAAATATGTACAGAAATAACCGGATGGTGATTTAGATGCTGAATATTACTAATTGTTGCTTCATATAAGTGTGTTGATACCATTTATTCCTAAAGAGCTGTAATCACTGTGAACAGTGTTAGAGCACCCCTTGAAGCATGAGCACTATAAGCATTTTGTGTAAAGATCTCTGCTTTCATTTGAAGATAAGGAGACTATTTTGATGACATGTCTAAATAAAAACTTTAGGTACAATGCTATCTTACTGACACGGCGATTTAACTTTTGGATGTTGGTCAACTATCCTGTTGACAATCATGTCTGTATTTCACTAGGGCAGTAGAGGGGAAATAGGACCCATTGGACCCCCTGGCTTACCAGGTAAACTGGTAAGTTTATTTGCTTCATATAAAATACAGTGCAATTTTAAAATAAGGTGAGAAAAAAATTTACAAAGGGTAATGTAATCATCCTTGATTTCTGTTGTTATATGAATGTGTGCAAACATAAAAGTATAAAATTCAATTAGATCTTGGATACCCTCAGAGGGTACTTTAATCGGTGTGGCTTGTAGCATTACATTTTAAAACTTGGGGAGACTTGGAGTGCTACATTTTACCTCTGGTTGTTCTTGGAATTAAAGGGAACTGTATGTGAATGGGGTCATTCACTTCTTGAGTAGTGCTTGTTTACCTAACAAGAGTAACATTGCCCTTTCAGGGGCACCGCTAATAGAGCCCCTCTATTGGGAAAGTGTGCAGACTTGGGATCTCAGAGGTGGGATGGCGGAAAAGGCACTGGTCCCTTCTGAAAGTGTGGGAACAGCATTAAACCAACTACAGCACATTCATCTTAGACAAGAATGAATATAGCCAATGTTGTGTTTGGATTGCATGGTTCCAGAATTGCAGTGACCATAATTCTGAGACTTTACATCTGTTCTTCAGGGTTCTGTTGGTAGTCCTGGCCTCCCTGGCTTGCCTGGACCTCCTGGACTCCCTGGAATGAAAGGTGATCGGGTAAGAGAGCCAATCCTCTGGAACACCCCTTGTTTGGAATGGTGATTTATTTTGTGTTGAGAAATCAGCTTGTCTTAGCTCAGTGAAGAATTTTTCCAGAATTATCCTAAGGGACAATCAAGATGGAAATTTTATTTTTTTATTATTTAAATAGTTTACTATTAATATATCATTATATTCCCCGGGGGTCACCCATCACCTCCCTTGCCTGACTGCTCCCATTCATCTCCCTCCCCAGTTATGGACTGTAGTTTGTTTGTTAGCTTGTTTTGACTAAGAAAGAAATTTTAAATTAAGCAAAAGTTGAAGTTAAGAAGCAAATATTTGTTAACATGAATTATCAGAAGAAAAAAGGTGAGTTCTCAGTTTATATTCCTACTGTTTTGTTCTCAGTTTATACTCCTACTAGTTGGAGTTTACGTAGATATGATCAGAACCCCCCAAGTTGCTAGCAATTTGTGGACAACTGTTAGTTTCTCTTGGTCTTACCTAATTCTTGTTAGTGAGGAGAGGGTAATTCTCTTCCATCATATTGCTTATTATAATTGTTCTTATCCATCAGCCCAACAAAGGATCATTTAAGATTGCGATGTTAAAAACCCTAAAATGTTGAGTAAGTTTTATATTTTATTCATTACAGGGGGTAGTTGGTGAACCTGGTCCAAAGGGAGAACAGGTAGGTACTATCACTTGAATAGTTTGAAATGCAGTGTTTTATGGGCTTTAATGTGTTTTGCCATTAAGGGGATTGGAAGGTTTATGGGATGCAGGCTAACAGTGTTTTCTCAGCATGCTTCATAGTGAATGAAATCTAGAGTTTAGCTGGTTGGTAGACATATCTACTGCTTTTGTAGGCTGGGCCTGATAACTCTGTGTGCAACTCCATATCATCTTTCTTTGAAAAGAGTGGACCTGTCTCTCCTTCCTGGTTGCTTTATTCATTTCTCATGGAGGCTTCCACAATCAAATCGTAATATTTTAAGGTTTTCTTTATTAAGATCTCAAATTAGACATATGAATTAGCCAGCCATTTCTTGGGCTCTCTTCTTTATGGTAAGAGCCCCCTTCCAAGGATGATCTAATTACAAAATTTTTTGGACAATTTCACTAGTCATTTATGTTAGCGGAAGCTCCATTTTACACATTGGCTTTCCTCTAGGCTGTCCATGATGCATTCCAGTTGCTGATGGCAGCTGCATGGGAGGGATGCCTTCCAGAGCCCTTCATGTTTCTGTGCGAGCCTGGGGCACCTGTGCTGGCTTATCCATGTGGACTAGTTAAACATGAGCCCAGGGACTGAGAATGCAAATATATGATTTTTGAATCTTAATTTCTAGGGTGCCTCTGGTGAAGAAGGTGAAACAGGAGAAAGGGGTGAATTTGTAAGACACTTTTTCTTGTTAATTGCAGAACCTTACAGCTTTCAAACTGTAATAAAAAAGTTTTTTAAAATTTTCCCCCTTGATATTGATCCTTGTTGCCTTCTCTAAGGTTGATGTTTCTTATAGAAGCTAATAAAGGAGTCCCCCAAGAGTATAGTCATGACGATATAAAACCAAGGGGAAACACCTTAAAATGAATAGATTTAGCATCTTTAAAACATTTGGGGAAAAGAGTTCCTTTCCTTTTAGAGTGAATTTTCTTGTGGCTTTTTCCCTAGATGGGCAAGGTGACCCTTACATGGTCATCTAGGAAATCTATGATTCATGCTTATCAAGGAATTAAGATTAAAAAATTTTTATAGTTAGAGAGTTGTTACATACAAGCTAGATCATGCCTTCTCTTTAGCCTAAAGCTCTGGAGGAAGTGACCTCCATTTCTGGAGGATGCTGCTACCATTACTGCCCAAATTGCTAGAGCTGTTAGCTCCTAGTTATTGTTTTGATGCAGTCTCGCATGACCTCATAAAAAAAAAATTTGGCCTTTTGACCTTTAAGTGAGGTAAAAATTCTGGTAATTTTTTAAATTCAGATTTTGAGGAGTTAGAGCTAGTACACACATAAATATCAGAACTAGGCAAACATTCCCATTTAGTAAAATTTTAAAAGGATATTTCAATTTTATTTTTTGTTCATGTTCATTTTAATTAGATAAGAACATGTTTTTGATCATTCTGTTTTGTAGTGGTGGTGAATGGAAATGCTAAAGCTTGAGCAGAAACCACCTGTATTTAGAGGTGAAAGACTTACAATTTAAAGCATAAAAATATAGTTTAGGAGATTGGTTTTTAAAATACTAGATTTTCAAAAATGAAGTCATTAGGCTAAAGTGTCTATTATTTTTTAGCAGAGTAATAGTGTAATATTTTTTGACTTACACATTTTAATTCTTCATTTCTAACACTAAATCTGTATGGAATAATGGAGAGCTCTGATTCAACTTTATTGTTTAGCAGATAAACCAGCTAAATGTTGGGAGGTGATGTAGCTCACACAGTGTCATAATAAGTTTTAGCACAGAAACTAGAATTCCAATTTTGAGTCTCTTTTTTTTGTAGTCTCAGAGTTCAGCTGTTTTCTATAGATTTTAGTAGCCCAATAGCATTTTAAATGTTCTTTGAAAACCACCAAATGTGATAAGTATGCTAATATAATTTTGTTTTATTGATTTAGGGAGATATAGGATTACCTGGCCCAAAGGGATCTGTAAGTATAATAAACAATGATATAAAAAATTAAAATTTCCATAAAGTAGAAAATGTATTTTTTGTTCTATTTCATGAAATCATTTTATAAAATTAAATTCTTAAAGAATTTCAAGAAGTGAATTTCTAAATTTATCCTTTAAATGATGGATTAATCTAAAGGAAAATCTTACAACAATATAAATGTATCTGCCTTTTGAACTAATCACTCCAACAGAAGTTTTTTTTTTTTTTTTCATATTGTAAGTGACTCAATATGTATTACATGGTAATTTCCTCCACAAATGGGTCATTTTTAAAGAACTGACAAATGGTTTGTGGTGACAAGAGTATAATTGAATTTTGTTGGCTGCTATACCATTGCAAATATTTCAGTAATTTTCTTAATCTCCTCTGTGTTCTAGTTAGGGAAGTAAGATAGAGACATAATACATAAGAAAATATAATAGAGAATTATTAGAGCTAGGAAATGATTACCTTGTTTAATTTGTCCTTTTATTGAAACTGAACTGGTGTCCTTAGAGATTACATGTATTTCAAATTACAGAACCAATTAGTAGTAAACCTGAGATGATTGGCAATTTGAAAGGAATGTATAGCTAATACAATAAGAAATTTAAGGAGAAAGGATGAAACTCAATTCTCAATCTCAAATGTTACTATTAGCTTTCTGTTAATATCTAAGCCCTTCCTGTTTCTGGAGTCTTCCTCCATTTCTCTCTGTGTCTGTCTAACATACTAGCCTCAGTGCTACAAAGGTACTCTAAATTTATTTATTTTATCTGCTTACAACCCTTCCAAAATAATGGTTTATAGCATAAAACCAGACTCCTAGGAGAGTATGCAGAGCTATCAATGAAGTGACCTCTGTCTCACCAACGTCATCTATAGGTCTGGGACTTCTGTTTGCTGGTGTTTTCATATGGTATGGGCTGTTCAATGGCAAGGGCTGGTTTCCTAGCCTAAAACATTATTCCAGTTTTCTTAGGTAGCTGCCTTTTACCACAGCACTGAGCCCCATTCTCAGGCACAAAATCTGCAGATGACCCACCAAGAACTGGTTACAGTTCTTACCCCTGGACTCTTTGCACAGCACTGAGATGAAAATGGCTACACTGCATTAACTTATCTGGTAGCTACTGCCTTTAACACCATGGAATAGTCTTAAGCTCAAGTAATATCTTTATACCCAAGAATCTCTGTGCCTAACACAGAAATGGTTTAGGGTTGAGAAAGATTTTAAGAGTGAATCTTGATAGAATTTAAGAATAGAAATTATACTTCACTATTTAGAAGCAATCAACAATACTCAATGATAGGAATTCAAACTACAGAAGAAATGAATGAACAATGGAGCCACCAACATGAGCTAATTTCACTTAAATTTGGATTTAACACTAGTAAGTAACTAACTTAATTTATCACTTCCTCCTTAATCATATCTTCTCTGACACTGACCAGGGAATATATGTGAAGTGTACTCTCCTTGGATCATAGTTGGTAACATAAATACTTTTCATTCCTCAGTGAGTTTAACACAAACTTGCTTAGCAGATGAAGTTAGTCCCAGTTTCTACTTCATTAAACCACCCAACTGAGGAATTCTTTCCTGAAGACCCAGAGCCACTATGGTCTTTGATTTCTTTATCAAAAATGTCCTGGCATTTTCCCTAGCAGTAATTTCAGACATTGCTGGCAAGATAATATACTTTGATTTGATCTTCTTTGTTTTCTTTCAGTTTCTTGAGCATTTTCGAATTCATTTTGGCTCCTCTTCTGAGTTGTTTTAGAAATCATTGTAGTTTTACATTCTTAGTACCCAATAATTCCCTGGCCCTCAGAGCACGTCCTTACTGCTCCCTGTTGCCTTTTTGGGAAGTCTTTTAAGCCATAAATTCAAAGGAGCAATTTTGATAGTTGACTGAGATGAATATCAATTTTTTTTACATAGAGACTGGAGAAAGCACCCTTGCTGAACTGTATTTAGATGTATTTAGCGAAAGCATTGTTTTATCACCTTCTTTCCTTTAGCTTAAAAGTTGGCTCTTTCTAGATAAATGGTGCATATAAAAGAAGCAGATTAAGTTACTAGATGAACATTCATTTCTTGAACACTAGCATTCCCTTGCTGCCTCCTGTCCTCTCATTCTTATTCTGTAAACAACAGTACATTTTAACTACTGTGCTACAAATTTTACTGGAAGTAGTTTAACAAAAAGTGAATTAATTTAGTTCTTTTTTCAAGCAGTTTTTGTAGATGAGCAGTTTTTAAAAATGGCTTTTAGAAGTTTGCTTTCAGAAAAAAGAACCTAACTGGAATATGCTTTTGTGAATATGCTTTTGTGCTAAGGAAGCAGTTTATTTTTCTTTTTGTAATATTTAGCTTCTTAAATATTTAGCTTCCCTTGTTTAATTTTTGGACTTACTTTTTTGTGTTCTAATATTTTAAATGCAGCATTTAAATGGGGTATTTTAGTTATATTAAATTCATGTTAGTATTTGCAGAATATAGTTAAAATGTATTATTCTAATATTTTGACATAATAGCTATCAAAAGGAAAGATCTTTAAAAGTTTACTTGAGCTGGAATTCTAAGCCTGGTGAGAGTAAGAGGGCATTACGTCTTCAATTTGAGGATTTATAATCTCCGAACAAATACCTCCAAAGAGATGGAAAACAGCAGGTCTATAGAATATAGAATTTCCTATAAGTGCTCATGTTAATATTCAGAAGACCTATTGCTTGTGTTTAGTCTTCACTTTAATAGTGTACTACTTCCGTGTAGGTGGGGAACCCTGGGGAGCCTGGTCTGAGAGGGCCTGAAGGAAGTCGGGGTCTTCCTGGAGTGGAAGGCGGCAGAGGACCGCCTGGACCTCGAGGTGTGCAGGGAGAACAGGGTGCCACAGGCCTGCCTGGTATCCAGGGCCCTCCGGTGAGTGGTGGGTAATCTGCGTGTTTTCCTCTGGGGTGGTGGGAGTGGGGCTTAATCAGATACCAGCTTCTCAGCAGCTTGGGCTAAGTTTCTTATTGTAAATCCAGCCACCTAGTTCCTTGAAAGTTTTCAGTTTACATGGAACAAAGTCCTCTTAGTTCTCTGAATAACCTCTTGGTTCTCTTGGTCTTTTATCTTTTCTCTGTCCCAGGGACGTGCCCCAACAGATCAGCACATCAAGCAGGTTTGCATGAGAGTCATGCAAGGTTAGTACACCATATGGATTGACTATTTGTATGATTTAAAACTAGGAAAATTTGAATAATATGAATACCAATTCTTTTGTATTCAATTTGTACTATTTAAAAGATAGCTTACAGGCTCAAGGAAACATATCACCTGATATTAGCCTGGATTTATTTATTTATTTTTTTTGCCAAGGTGAATATACAAGGAAATATGACTATACACACACACACACACACACACACACACACACACACAAACACATACACATTTCACTCCCCTTTGGAATACATATTCTTTGGTATCTTTCCTCTCCTTAACATCTTACCATTTCATATAAATTTAGACCCAACTTAAGCTCTCTCTGTAGATAGTAAGGAAAATGATGGACAGATTTTGTGTCTATAATAAGCATAGGATATTATCTTTACTACGTACCTCTTTTGAAGAAAATCAATACCAGTATGTTATCCAAATGAAGATAGTTTCATATTCATTAACCTTTATCTAATTTCATCTGTAACTATAGCAATTGCTATTTGTCATAGCTATTTCTAAATTGGTCTTGTTCTGAAATCACAGAAAAATGAAGATGTGCAGAAATAACCTGTACCTGAGAATATCCTGTAGCACTGAGGTCTTCTAATAAGTATATACCTAAGTTTGGTTGGAACCAATTCTGTCATGAAGAACCCTTTTTATGTATGTTTGTGAGAGAGCATAGCTCTCTAGGATACTTGTAGAGTATTCTAGAATGGAATTGTCACTTTCATATTTAAGAACCAGTACTGCAGATATTTGATCTTGAAAGAATATTTCAGTTTTAAACATTTCATATGTAGAAAATTGTGATTTTAATCCTCTTACTTAAATAAGGCAAACTTAGAATGCTTGCATTTAAATAGTTTTAAAATGTTGGTTAGAAATATGTTTCCAACTCATATTCTCCTTTCACCCTTCAACCTAAAAAAATTTGACACTAGAATATTTTCTTTAAAGATTTTCATGGGAAATTTTCAAGTTCTCATGGCTTTAGTAAATGATTTGTGTTCTATTTAATGCTTCTGAAAAACAAACAAACAAACAAACAAACAAACAAAAAAACACACTTATTAAGACTGTGACCATTCCAAAAAACAGACTATTTTTAATGTCTGTTGTCTAGTCCAAGCATGAAAATACTTTTAAGAGAAGCATTTAAAATAATCCATGAATCCTCAGTTATTATTATCTTTAACTAAAAATGCTAAGCTAGTTCTCAAAAGGAGTCCCAATACTAATTCTGGACATAGTCCTTAGCTTTTAAAAAGTTTCTGGAATCTACTTCCTCCAGTGTTAAAAACTCCTTTTACCATCCTGGGTTTTTAGATAGCTGCTAGGATTCAGGTGACATACTCCTTTTAGAATACCACTCACCCCAAAGCCCTGTAGTTTAAAGATTTTTTTTCATCCTCTTCTCCTTGTCTCAGAACAGCAGGACCAAATATATCCAGGGAGAGCTGAATAAAACAGCACCAGTGAAGCTTCCTGGCAGAAAGCCCATGAAAAAAATGATTCAACTTTTCTCATTTTTCATCACCATTTTGAAGTTCTGGTGACATATTTAGAAAAAGAGGTTTTTGAAAGACTTCTTTTTTCATTTGAATCAGTTTCACGCTTCTGACTTTTCTGGGTTGTTTGGTTTATCATTTTTTAGAGCATCTTGCTGAAATGGCAGCTAGTCTGAAGCGTCCAGACACTGGAGCTTCTGGCCTCCCTGGGAAGCCTGGACCCCCTGGTCCCCCCGGGCCCCCTGGAGAAAATGGCTTTCCAGGCCAGATGGGACTTCGTGGCCTCCCAGGCATTAAAGGCCCTCCTGGTGCTCTTGGTTTGAAAGGGCCTAAAGGTAAGTCACATTTCCCAGGTGGTTCTGATGCCCCATGCCACCCTTTGCCAGGGCATCCACTTGTTCTCAAAAACTCCAGATACCCTGTCATTTTCTTTGACAGTGGTTATGGTAAAGATTAGAACATTGCTGATATTTCCTTGACCTTGCTGTCTGCTAATAGTACCCTCAATAAAAACTACAATTAAGGTCTGTGACCTTTAGTACTAGTTCCCCCCCATCATATTCTGTCCCAATCATAGTTAAATAAATTTTACAGTAAAGGATCATTTAGTTACTGCTTTTATTGAAACCTTAGAATCACTGTGCTCACAGATGGCAGCCAGCCTCAGAGTGTTTGTATCTATTACACTAACAAAATTTGAAAGCAGGGCAGAAGAAAAATTCCATTAGGAGTGGAGGTGCTTCCCTCTTCTTTTAAAAAGTAACGTTGGCTATTTAGTTATGAAGGACTTAATTTTTTCACCTTTGAAATACAATCTGCCTTTTTTCCTACATTCACATGTGAGAATGTGAAAGAGCCTATTTCTTCCTCTCTTAATTAAGACAAGTTAAGCCTTGCATCCAGCATTCTGCAAAAACGCAGGGTGAGTGTGTTAGTGTTCATCAGGACTTGCAGAAGGGCTGGTAGTTTCAGGTGACATTTATTAGCTGAGGGTGAGTAAGTTTTAATTTGGGCTGTGTGTGTCCTGGATAGTTTATAGAGAAGATTAAATAAAGCAAGGAACTCCTACGTCAAGAAAAATGACTAAGGACCTTCCCAAAGCATAGCATCAAAAAGAAGAGAGTAATTTTTTTTTTTTTTGGTTGTGCACTCCAATTAGGGGTAAACATGGTGTGAATGGTCGGGGAACAAACAAACTCCCTTGTGGGAGCTATAAATGATTTGCTGGTACATTTAGCTAACTACACTCTCTGAAACAATATCATTCATTACATTTGATTTTTTTTTTTTTGGCTCGTGCTAAGAAATGAGTCCTAATTGGGACTTCTTATAAGACTGGCACAATTTCAAAGCTTTCAGAGTTGGGCAAAAACATCCTACTTTTAGTTGACAGTTAGGGAACTAATGCAGGTGCTCTTTCCACTGTTAGTCCCCTTCACTTTGTAAATCATTTCTGAGAAATCCCACTGTCTTGGAAAGACAGTTAATTTAGTTACTTATGCTGTGTCAGAGTGTACCACGACTCCTCACTTTCTCAAGTTCACACAAGAGCAATGAAAGAGTCACCCCAAGAGCATCAGCATCATCCAGGACCTAATTAGGAGAGCAAATTCTCCAGCCTGCATAGACCCACTGGATCAGACATTTTGGGGATGGGACCCAGCAGTTTGGTTTAACAAACTTCCAGCTGATCCTGATGCAGCTGAATACTCCAGTGTAGATCCCTCATTTGTTTTCCCACTAAAAATAAAAGGAACACATGGACAGGCTACAGAGATCACAGCCCTATTTTCTTTGATCTAAAGGAAGTCTCCACATCTGGAGCAGAGCTTAACTTTGAGTTCAAAACAGAATTCTCCTCAAGTCTTACAGAAGAAAAAGCTATGTGAGTTGCTACATATACTAGGAGAGTTTGCTTATAGCTGCTCTTTCAGCCTGCACCACATACTGGAATCACCTGGGGACTTTTCTAAACCATCCACATCTGAGTTTTCATAGAGATTCTGAATTATTTAATCTGGATATCAGGATTTAAAAACATTCCTCAGGTTATTTTAATGTGCAACCAGCTCTGAGAAGCACCACAACTCAAATGAAATGTCTGGGAAACATTCTGGGAAGCTTAGTAGCACTGGATTGTGGATGGGTTAGACTGTGTTGATGCAAGCAGATCTGAACATTTTTTCAAAAGGCAGAAAAGTATATTTCTATATTTGCAACTTAGAAAATGTCTCTAGTGTTGAGATCATTTGCCAAGCATAGTTTGATCGCAGAAAGGCCACCCCCTACTTTCTTCAATATTTATGATAGTCTAGTCTAGGAGCAATAAAGACATTTTTTTTTTAAAACAGAATTTTCTTTTCCTACTCCCTCCATCTCTTTTTTGTACTGTTTCCTTCAAAGCATCACCTTCTACTCTGTTTTTTTATTCTTGAAATGGTAGAAAGGAGTGATCAGATTTTACCAATCAATGCTGTCACACGGTTGGTACTATCCAATCTTGGCTATTGCACTTAACCTTTCTTTTCCTACCCTCCACATGATTACACTAACTAGCGTGTAGTGCAAGCTCACCAATCTGGGTGGGCTCTTTATTGATTCTAGCAGTCAAAGAAGAATGTCAGAGCTCTTGGTGGATTTTACAGGCTCTAAAGCTCTCTTGGGGAACCAGGTACACAGGTCCGCCAGGCGGGTTAGGCAGCAGGGCAGAGGGCCTGGGAGGCAGGCAAACGTCCCAGACTCCCAGGAATCTTTATGCTTTTCCTCTGGGCTTTCTCTTGCATTCTTTCATTCTATCTTTCTCTGCTCCTGTGCTCTCTTCTCTGTGCTCCCCTCCCAGGGCACCACCCCTTTGTCTTCTCATAGGTCCAGGTGAGCTCACTCACACATGCTCACACCCACTGGGCCAGACATGTAAATCATGGGGAGGGAGCAATACCAGAGGCAGTGGTCATGGAGGCTAATGAAGGAGACTCATTTGCCCTACACAGTAGAATTGAATAGTAAACTTGTAGTGTAAGTGTAGTACCCAACACTTACAGACCAAATTTCCCTTGAGAATAAACTGAAAGCCAATGTTCCACCCACTGCAGAAAAGATGTGTTTCACTGTCACCTGTTGCTTTTTGCCTCCTGCTTTGTGAAGAAGGGAAGGTAGAGTTTAATCTCTCCTCTAGTCAGTTTGAGAGTCTTTTTATTCCAGAGTAATTGCTCCCTAAATAACAAACAAGTTTTAGTGAACTTCTTTTCAATTCAGACTGTCTTATTCAAATCAGTTTCCCTCCTTAAAACTTACTTTGGAAAACAGAGTTGAAAACATTTTTTGTAGAAGGGAGTGGGAATATATCTCAATTAATACTTAAAACTGAATCATGTTGATATTTTTTTGTTTGGCATCAACATGTTTTACTCCATATGACACAAACGTGTGGGCAATGGCTGGTGGGGCCAGTGTGTTTTACTTGGATACTCGAGCAGAAGCTAGAGATCTAATCGGTTTGATGTGCATTCTGCTTTGCTTTAATTTTGTCTCTTGTGTCATAAATACTATTTTTAAATGTTCACAGTTTGGATTAATTTTAAGTCCCTTTGAGTAAGGTTGCATTTTTTAAAAAAGATATTTTCGTGTGAGTCGCAGACATGTTGATAACATAAATGAAGGCCTGAGAAAAGATACATGTTATAACTGTGACTAACTCCATTTTTAGTATTAATCAGCTCACAAGGACACAGAACATCAATTGTGACTTTCAAATAAATGAAATAATAGCAACTATGAAGTAAAGAGAATTTCTTTAGTTTTGATTATTACTGTTCAGATAAGTTGTTTTTCTATTCAAGCAGCGCATTCCCTTCATACCTTAACTGAAGCTTAGTTTAGAAGCTCTTAATATGTATTTTCTGACTCAGTAGACTAACAAAGGTGAGTTCCTTGCATCTGTTTTCAAACATCTCAAAAAAAAAGACATGCTGCCCCTACTAGGGCTAGGACTACTGAAATGAGTGAGAGAGGTCTGCAGGGGAGGCCTTTGTGAGAGGCAAGTACAAACCTTGAGAAACACACACCCCTCATTCTTCAGTAATCAGAACCAGGACAGTGGACTGTCTGCAGTGGGGATTAGGAGCGCTCTGCTCATTCTTCTCCTGCCCACAACCTTGGGGGAGTGAAGCGGGTAAATGTAGGGTGGTGGAGGGAAAAGGGGGACTACTGATTGAAGACCCCTAATATAGACACTGAACCACAACTGAAAGGTTGATGCAAATCAGAGATTATCAGGAAGCCTTACCTGAGAAACTGGCCTACAGATACCTCCCACCCTTCTCAGGGACTTGGAGCACCTAAAGAAGCTAGAAATCTCTAGCAGCAACCTCCCTTGAACTGGGTGCTTCAGTTCCTAACTCCTGACACCTGCTGGTGCTAGAACTCTGGCCACCTAAACAGGTGCAGAGACCTCTGGTCTGTGAAGCAATAGACACCCAAGGGTTCTGGGGATATGCTGAATTATACCCTGCACCCTGAAATGTAATTTAGGGCCAGCTACCTGTAACCATAATACTAAGCTAATTGACTAACAATGAGAAGATAGCTCAACCCTTAAAAACTACAGATGGAGAGACTGGAGTAGATCATCAGCAATGGAACAAAAAGAGCCATGTTCAGCCTTTGGAGAAACCCAATAGCCTCCAGTGATGAACAGAAGCAGGCCATGAGTATCTTGTGCAGCAGGGCCACAGGCTGCATGGATGCCTGATTTGAACCCATCTAATATTTGTTCCTTATGACTGACAAGCAAAAGACAGGGTCATGACCAAGATGGTGGTCTTATTCTTTTACAAATGACCTTTTAAAGTTGATGAATTTCATATGGGATATGTTCAATTTTCACTATTAGTGTGAAAGTTGCATTTTAATTTATAATCTTCATCTCTTATCTTCAGAAAATATGGCACATTTGAAGATTCTCTTCTTATTGGCAGTCTCCAGAATTACAGTGATAAGACATTTAAATTGCTAAGTTAGCAAGGGTGCTTAAACTTTTAGTTTTTAGAATGCTAATTATATCTTTCAATACAGTAACACTATATTGATGACAAGGGTGAAAAAACGTAACTTATGTGATGAAAAGTTCAACCTGGGCTTAACATTCATACACAGTATTTATGTGAATGTATATTATGAAAATGGAGTGCATTCATCACAAAAAAATTCATACAAGACATTCACAACTAAAATCAAAGTATGGTGATTACACAGTCACTTCATAATTAGAGATTTTTCACTATTTGACTATGTCCAGGTATTTTCTTCTCAATGTGCAATACCTTTGTTTTGTGTAAATGTGTAAAGTATAATACATTTGACTCAAGAGTGGATGAGTTTTTGCTTGTAATGACCTTTGGAAAAATGCTTGTGTATAGAATTAATTGCAGAATGCCATGGCATCTTCTTAAAGTGTAGTAGAAGCAGTACACACAGAATGGTGTACTAATGAGCTAGTAGGCACCTTCTACTGGGAGCAGTAAAAGCCATTCAGGACCAGTTAACTAAAATATAGAGAGCCTTGTTAATGAGGCCAAATTTCTGGGTTTGGTCTCTGCAGGGGCCAGGATAATTAATGTAATTCAGCTCTGTGACTGCTGATGCCCAAATTCAATCAGCTGTCTTGGAAATACATATGGTTGGGTGCAATCCAAAACATATTCCCTATAAATAATGAAGGGGATGTAGGCACTTGTGACAGCACACTTTAAATTCATCAATTTATTTTTGGTAATATTAAATTTAACTTGTTCAAGGCTTTAAAATATATAAAGTGATATTCAGTCAAATTCCTCTCCAACCTCTGTCTCCCCATCTGTTCGGTTTTCCTTATCCTTTCTAGTAGGTAGTTACTAATGTTAGTTCCCTTGTCAGCAGTGATATCTGAGGATGTATGAATATGTATTTCTCCACATCCTTTAAAAACAAATATGTTGTCTTTTAACTGACAATAAACAAACCCTGGAAATATGACTGCAGAATTGAGGGCATTAGAGGGGAAATGGGCCAAAGGCCTAGGGTAAATGCTTGGGGTGATTAGGGTAAATGTTGGGGTCTTTTGATGCTGCTGATAGTGTGGTGACAGACATCTGACATACCTCCCTAAATCATGCATGGTGTTGTAAACCAGTGTGACTTATAAAATAACAATAATTAATTATATTGTTCTTAACAAGTTAGCTGTACTTTTCTTTTTTTTATATAACAATATTTTTTAGAACTTATTTCAAAGTGCTTCTTGGGTCTTCATAACTATGTGTATTCTAGTCTAAGTACCATTAACCCTTTAAGGGACATTTAGATTGCTTCTAATGTTCAGCTGTTTAGAGCAAAGCTACACTGAACAATAATGTATATGGTTTGCTTTTGTATAATTATAAACATAAGTTATATCTCTAAGATCTATTTCCAAAGTGAAATAAAATGGTACTTTCATTTGTCATTTTGATAGATATTGTCAAATTCCCCTCTAAGAGACTATACCTTTTATGGCCTCCTTGTTGTTTTAAAATATGCTTACTTTGCTATGGATAGCATTTTAAAGAATTGTTCTTTGATTACATACATATTTCAAGTGATACTCAATAATTGCTGGCATTGATTTTTTAAGACTAATTTTAATGAAGAGTTAAGTGATCTGTAAATCATGTCTATAGTCTTAGTGAGAAAATTTGTCAGTATTTTAAACACTAATTACTTGAATAGATGCTTTAAAAAATTCTGTTGTGGTTCAGTCACCATGCACTTGGTATAAAATTTTGAGTGAATAAAATCCTTTCTTGCTCATGTATTTTGCTTATTATTTTTTATTGTGCTATTGAATTTTCCATATTGATTTTACTTATGTTTTATTGGTACTTCTTATTTACTTATTTATTCCCTGTACTGGGGTAGCCATTGGTTTACATCATTGTATATGACTTAGGGGAATAGATTCAACCTCATCAGATATATGTTACCACCCCACTCACACCATCCAAATATACATTGTTGTTTTATATTGATTTTAGAAACTCTTCTTCTTTTGAATCATAATACAAAAGCCAATTCAATTTTGAGGTTATAAAATAATTCTCCCTTGCTTTCTCTTGATTCTTAAATATTTGCTCCATTTATAATTGATCCTGGATTATGGTATTAAGAATAGATCTAACATCTTTTCTAGTTGGTGCTTCACTTTTTGATTTATTGAATTATTACTTTTTTTTTCCACTTTAATATTCTACTTTTAAGACAAGTCAAATGCCTATGTATTCACTTTTTTTTTTAATCTTTCCACCCTGTTTCACTGGTGGCCTGTTTATATGTGTATTAGAATCACATTGATTTAGTTAAGATCTAATAGGATTTATTCCCCTTACATTGCTTTTCTTGTTACAGCCTTCTTTTTTTTTTTTTTTAATCTCTCTTGTTGCAATCTTTGTGTCTATTTTTGGTTATGTGTTTTCCTGTACAGTTTTGGAATCACCTTTTCTGTTTAAACATAGGTATTTTTCAGGGACAATGATGAAAGTTCAGCTTAAGGGAAAACTCACAACTTTTTATGGTGATATTTTTCCATCTAAGAGCAGCTTCAAGTATTAATTTTTTTCTCATATTGAATTTGCATATTGCTGGTTAAACTTATTCCTGGTTACTTAATATTTTAATGATTATTGTAAATGGGATTTTTTTAGCTGCATCTCATTACTGCTGCTGTATATATAAAGATTATTGACTTTATATATCAACTTTTTGTTTCTGCTACTTTGCTGAATTCTCCTTTTGGTTGTAGTAGATTTTGAGTTGATTTTCTAGATCTTGGGGTATATACTTATATTAACTGTGCAAATCAAAGGATAACTATTAGAGAGAAGGTGAGTATATTTATAATGTCCTGATTATAATGAAAAAGCTTTGTTTTTTTCCATAAGCATGGATTTCCATAAGCTTTTGTGTTGAGTTGGCATATTTTATCATGTTTACAAGGTCCCACTGATTGTTACTGTGTTGAAAGTTGTGTCAGGATGGAGGTTTACCTTTGTCAAATGTACTTTTGATGTCTGTGGTCAGGATCATGTGATTTTTTTTTTCTCTTGTATCTATTAATATCGTTAATTTGATTTTGCCTCACTACATGTTTAATGCCATCTAGTTTGTGGCAGCTTCATAACCTTTCTTGTTTCTTAATTTTAGTTTTGCTTAAAGTTTAAGATAGAGAAACTTTTCATAGATATGTGTAAAAGTAACATATCTCTAATGAAATGCAGGTGACATGGGAGAAAGAGGAGAGCGTGGTCCTCCAGGAAGAGGTCCTAAAGGTTTGCCAGGAACTACAGGTCTTCCGGGTAAGTGTGTTGTGTGGCAGGATAAGGTGGAGAAATTGCTAGCTAATGAGATGTCTGAATTGGATAACATTTTGAAGAATTGCTCTTTGATTACTTGAGCATCCCAAGTGACACTCAATAATCACTGGCATTGATTTTTTTCAAGACTTGTTTTAATGAAGAGTTCAATGATCTGTATGTAAATCATGTCTGTATTCATCATGAGAAAATGTGTCAGCCTTTGAAATACTAATTTCTTGAATAGATGATTAAAACAAATCTGTCAAGTTCCAGCCACAATGCACTTATAAAATTCTGTTATCAAACTCTAAGCACATAGATTGTTATATCTAGCCCTGTTGATAAGTTTCCTATTTCTTTTTAATTAAAAAGTCAGAGGAACAAGAAACTTAATCCAAGTTTTCAACTATTTGTATTAAATAGGGTGCAACAATTTTTTTTTTTGAAAGCTCCTCTTTCAGACATCCAGGTCCTCTAGAAATACATATTAAAAAAATAAACCTGACTAGTCCCTCTGCAGTCACAAAGAAACCCAGACAAGTTTCATGTCACAGCTTTGGACAGAGGCAACAAAGTGGCCTCTGTGTGAAATGTTTGTCTATCCCACTGGCCTCTATGCTCTCTGCACACTGGCTGCTCTGTTTCTGAGTGGAGGCCTCGGCACATAGCACACTCACTCATGGGGAAATGACCTACGTCTGAGCACAGACGCAGCAGAGCAGGGCACCAGCCAGTTCAGTTTCAAAGTATGAAGGACATGCAGCCTTCAGCCAACTCCAGAACCTCTGAGACCACTGAAGCAGGAGGGGGGGGTGGGGAGGGGGGTAGGGGGAGAGACTCTAAGTCCCCGGAGATCAGGAGAGTCAGGAGAGAAGAATGACCCAGAAAGAGTGGTGGCCATTTCCACAAAAGGTTTGAAAAACTTAGTTTAGGGAAATTTAGAAAAAAAAAAAGTTTTCTAATTCTGCCAGAGGCTTACATATTCAATCATGGCTATAATTGCAGCCCAAACCATCATTGCTTTCTAATTATCCATTTCATTGCCCTTGGGGATTGCTTTCTCATTAAGAATTTTTTTCAGAAATATGAATATATTTGGAGATTACTCAAACTCTGCCTTTCTGAAATTGTGATGCATGGGCGCGTCAAGATGTTTTCACAAATGAATACATTTTTGTGATTGAAAAAGAAAGCCTCTGTGTTTGGGAAAGGGAAGCAAAATGATCTGAAGCATGGACCCCTCCATTCTGACACCCTGGGTTCAAATTTTGACTTTGGCATTAACTATATTAGGCAAATTACTTGATTTTTCTGTGCCTCAGTTTCCCCCTTTATTAATTAATGATAATAGTATTGCCCTAATAGCATAATTAAAATCAGTCCCTGTAAATTGCATTGGATAATGTTTGGCTATCCTAGATGCTCAAGAAATATTGATTATTAGTACTAGCATTATTGTAACAAATCTACATTTTGCTTTTTTGAGGTAGGTGAAGAGCTGGGGGAAAGGCTGGAACCTACAGCTTTTTTTCCTTGATCTCCATTAGCAGTACTATGCTACCCATCAGTCAGCATTTTCCTAACACCTCACACCTTCCTGTTCCAAAAATCTATTTAAATTCCAAATCACACTAAGAACTGGTTCACAGTAAATCATTTCACTGATTCATTGTCCACTAAAGGGTTGGCCATTTTTAATTTCTTTGGTAAGCTTGGGATGTGATTAGGAATGTGATTTCTCATGTCCCACAAATTCAATAGTAATATGACTTTAATGCATAAAGGAACCTCCCACAGGACTTTCTGCATGAACTTGCCCATAAACCATTTAGTAAATATACATCTTACCAAAAGAGTCTGCAAAGAGGGGTATTCTATACCTTTGTGTTCCTATTGTTGGATTTCGTAATCAAATCCTCCTAAATGGAAAAAAAAAAGATCATTTGATTTTTCTTTGTGCTAACATATCTGACATATTTGAAAACTTGTAACCAATACCTGTATTATCGATCAGTTATTAGAGTTCCTTTATTCTCTTTGGACAGCTTTATATCTGTCTTCCATCCATATCTTTCTGTACAGGTTCAGTGCTTCCTGGCTCTTTGGGGTTGTAATGCTACATCGTCTGTATGGACACTTGGTTATTATTATAGCCCTTACACTGACTATTATTTGCTTGCAGTACATTCTTGCTTAAAAAGCACACATTGATGATCGAGTGTATTCGTTACAGCCAGAGGAAGGCAGGGTGAATATTAAAGAGTCTGGCTCCAGGTGACCAGAGTGCATACACCTCTCTTACTGTCAGTTCCCATTCCCCTGTTTCCTCCTGTGCACACTTCCCATAAAGCTACTTAAGAGAGGCTTACCCATGTCCATGTCAAGCCCTGGGAAGGAAGCCTGGCATATGGCAAACTGCAAACCAGCTGTTAGAATCATTGTTACTACTCATTTTCTATTTGAAGAAATACAGTTGTATTTGCACTGGTATGGAAGGCCCAGAAATGGAGTCACAGGTGCAGATATTTATGTTTCCTGCAACCAGCTTCATGTGGTAGACAAAATGATAGCCTGATTGTCCTCTAATGCTAGTTTTTTCTTGATGCCCATGCCATCTGCCTTTGACATATTCCATGGCCACTCAGTCTTGATTCCTTTCTGCTCCTTCTAGAGCTCTCTGATGTCTTAGAGATCTTTGAGATTTTAGTTACTCCCACTCACCCATCCCCAATTTGGGACCAATTCCTTGGCACTCTGTGGATTTTTAGTAAAAACATTCAATATTGGGTCCTGATTTCTTCTTTATACACTCACACCAGGAAGGAGTTAATTAAATGACAGATCATGTGCATGTGGTCACTAGTACTGAAAACTTGTGAATTGAGAGGCTTTTCTTGGATGTGGAGGGTAGGCCTACCTTTGTGCTGGACTGTCCTAGACAATGACATGGCTGTCTTAGGCAAAATTTGCAGCCGTGAGCTTTGCTTGTGAAATACTGAGTGGGGAGTGGAGGTGGGGGTAGGGAAGAAAACAAAACAAAATTTGAAGGGCACATTCACTTTAGGGTTAATCTTAGCAATAGTAATTTTTTTTTTGGGGGGGGTTGTGAAATTATTAAATAAATCACTTAACCAAGTCCTTGAATATGTGCTTTGTTAAGCACCAGAGAAGTAAGCACAGTGTTAGGTGAAGATTTTAAGTCCCCAGCATATACAAAAATCTTACATATCCAGTAGGTTAACCATAAATATTCTATTCAATTTAATGCTGAAAATTATTTGCATTATTTTTCTTTTTAAACCTGCATACACAGTCCCTTTCATTTTGCAAAATGTATTAGGTCTTTCAGAATATTCTAGCTGGGGTTAGAATCCATCAGTACAACATCACTGCCCTCTAGTGTTTATACTAAAAATGACATAGACATTCAGTTCTAAAAATCAAGAGATGTTTGGCAGTAACATTTTTATAGGTCCTTGAATTTCAGAAAACTGTGTAATCATTAGGCAGTATAGATAACACACCCATGAGGCCAATAAATCAGAATGAGAGTGCTTGAGAATCATACTTTCTTTTCTAAGTGTTGTAGAGTAGTTTATAGACACTCTTGCATGCAACCACTGGACTTGCTGAGTGACTAGAACTGTAACTGTCACCCTATACTCAGATCACCATACAATAATGTTAGAGCATTTTGAGAGTAGATTCACAGGTTAGGGCTCACCAGAAACAGACAATCATTTTTTATGTGAAGGTTGTTTTTTCCCTCTATTTCTGCAGTGCACTCAGAACAATATCCTATTTCTGTGATAGAGCTCTGAAAGAATCAATACACTAACTCTTCTGCCTTTTTTTACTTCCTTGTCAACTCATGACCAATAAATTAAACAAAATACACAACACACACACACACACACACACCCAGGTATAAAAAACCTCTCCTGGAATGTGTTGAAAGGAGGAACCAAGTATGAAAATCTAAAAAGTTTAAACCTTTTTTTAATGATTGTGTATTAGAGAATGAATTCCCTTAAATTTAAGATTCTAGATAGGACTCAAATAACTCAGGAATAAAATATTAGGAAGAGACAAATGACCAATAAAGCAAATGGGGTACAATGCTAACAAATAGGGGAAATACAGGATATTCTGAGTATTATTCTTATAGAATATACTACAGAATATTACATATGATGTCATATATATTCTCAAGTTTTCTGTTAGTCTGAAATTATATTTGGATAACAAAAGTAATTAAAAATATATTAAACAAAAAAAAGATTCTAGGTAGGAAACTGACTTTACAAACATTTTTAATGAATAGAATTAGTTGCTGTCGTGCAAGCATCAGACTCACCAATCTGCATAGGTTCTGTATTGGTTCTGGCAGGGGGCAGGGGGCAGGGGGCAGGGGGCAGGGGGCAGGGGCTGAGGGGGTTGCCTAGGAATCTTCATGCTCTCTTTGGGCTTTCTCCCTGACCTCTCTAGTGCTCTTTATCTGCATGCTCGTGCTCTCTTTTCCATGATGACACCACCCCTTTACCTTTTCCTCTGAGACCCAGGTGTGCCTGCTCATGCATATTCTCACCCACAGGACCCAGGCACACACGCAGTCATGGGGAGGGTGTGATACCACATGTGCTGGTTATAGAGGCTAATGGACAAAACAGCCTGACCAATTCACTCACACTACAGTTGCTAATAGTGGAAAATTGAGAGATACTTAGTTAAAAACCAAGCTTTTGGTTGTTTTTGAAAATTATCAGGAATTTTGATAGCACTGACCATTATTCCCTGTGAGTTGCATGGAGCAGACACTCTCAGAATCTACTCCCCAGTTCACCACAGGCCTCAGTCCTCCCTGTCTGTCTCAAATACTGATGTAGAATATCAATGGCTAATTTTCATTACCTTTGTACTATCAGTTTTCTTCTCATAAATCAGCAGGACTATTTTCTTTTACTTCATAGGGGGAAGTATCAGCAGACATTTTTGGAAAGGACTGATTTTTTTTTTCTCCTGCCTTTAAAGGACCAGGTGGTCTGTGTGGCAGTCACTCACTCTGCCCTTATAGCACAAAAGCACCGATAGACAATCAATAGATGAACAAATAGCCATGACACTGTGCTAATAAAATTACTCACATGGACAGGATTTGGTTTATGGAGTACAATTTTCCCACCCTGGTTTATACTACTTGGCTAGTCCCTGTGGTCATTTGGTTTGCAACTTCTCCTTCAGGCATTTTCTCCTCTTAGTCTTCATTTGATATTCTTAAGGCAGAGTTGGTATTTTTCAGTGGGAACACTGTTACTGATAAGGTACATGAAAACCACTATTTAAATGCTTTTATATTTGTCTTTAAGTCTTGAATGCTCAACTTTTAATTGTCACCACTGTCAGGTGATATGTATCAAGAGGCTCTGCTAAAGCATTATTTGTAGGTGCTAATTTTTTCCTGGGTGTAGGGCGAGTTAGTTAGGCTTTTTCTTCCATTAGCCTACAACAAGCACCTGGGTTATTGCCTCATCCCCATGATTTTGTGGCCCAGTAACTGGGAGCATATGTAACGGTGCACACCTGGGCTTAGAAGAGCGTGAACAAAGGGGTACAGTGAGCAGGAGAGAGCTGAGCATGGGAGATCGAGAAAGAAAGAATTCCTGGGGGGATGAAGGGATCACCTGCCTTCCAGCCCCACTGCCCTGCCCTGCTCTGCCTGGTGTATCTGTGTAACTGCTAAAATCAACAAAGAACATACACAGATTGGTGAACCTGAGGCTTACAATTGGGGATGAGGATTGGTCACATTGCACCAGGCTTCATTTTTAGAGAAATATATGTAATCATTTGTAGAGAGAAAATCATAGTCACCTGTTTCATCACAGCTTAACCTAATCAAATGAAAGCTTAATGGAAAGTGCTTATAGTTGCTTATGTGTAGCTGTGAAATGCGCATGAATCAAAGACAATCATTCTCTTAAAATTCATTTAATATTTTGCTCTATAATGTTGCCTCATGTGGATCTAACTTTAAGCATAAATAGTAAATACTTTATGTAAAATGGTGTCTCTAACCTACCTTCCATCTCAAAATATGACAGACTACTACTTAGTTAGGCCTTACGGTGACAATAAAACCGAAAACATAAGACACATGTAATAGGATCATTAAAATAGAACAAAATGCTGAAAATGAAGGAAATAAACCTAAGTAAATATATAATTAAGTCAAATTAAGTCAAATTATGTAAATTTGACTTTCACCTCTTTGACTGAAAGGTCAACTTAAGATGGCTGAGATGGCATTGAGGCCTCTATAAAACTGCATTAAACGGCATGTTTGGTTTGTTTTATATGCATGTCTTAATGCTTCTTTGCAGTAAGTGTGACAGCATTGCTGTTGTGGTGGTTAAATGTTCAACGGAGGTTTCTTTCTGTGATGGTGTGCCTCACAAGGTGAAGCAAGCAACTTTTGAACATCACAAAGAAAGAGATGCTCCCCAAGGGCCGTAGGCCAGGTGAAAGCTCCCGCTAGAGTAAACCCCCCAGGAGAAGAGTATCATGGAACTTCATCGGGTGCATCATATAGCCTTCTAAAAGATTAATATTACTCTAGTCATAAAATTGTCCCATTTAACAGGTGTGTTCAGGCATATAATTTAATTATAAGGAAGGTATCATCCCATCTTGCACGTGAAGAAACTGGAGATTAGTGACTTGTTAATATCACATTCTTCACAAAAGACAAAATAGGAGGCATCTGCCTCCACAACCAGTTCTCCTAACCACTGAGCTGTTCTAAATGCTATGTGGATAATTGATCACCTGTCAGAAATGAGGGCTGCTACTGCAGAGTGTTGCTTGACAGACGTATCACATGAGCCCCAAATTGTAGGTACCATTAAAAGTAGCCACAGTAAAAAAAAAAAAAAAAAAAAGTCAGGTGAAATTAACTTTGTAAATACAGCTGACTTAACTCACCATGTCCAAGACATTATCATATAAAAATAAAAATATTTTACTTATAGAGCACACTTTCTTCAAAGTTCAGGTGTGTCTTGTAAGTTCACATTGACTTACTAGCTTCACGGCCATGTGGCTAGAGGTTTGTACTGGACAGTGAAGCTCTGCTGGCAGAGATGTGGGTACGAGACCCTGGGGACTCTTTCCATTTTTAATTTCTAAGAAATCCAATTTGAAACTTCAGCGAAGGTAGCTGGACATCACTCTCATTATCATCATCAATCATCCAACATCTCTGACAGCATTTATTAAGCCCTTAGGTATAGGCTGCTGACTTCAGGGGCTCAGGTGCCAGTTTGGAGCCATGAAGTTTCTCCTGTTCACATGTGAATCCTTGGTGTGTTTCAGGTGACCCAGGTCCTGCCAGCTATGGGCGGAATGGCCGTGATGGCGAGCGAGGCCCTCCAGGGGTGGCAGGAATTCCTGGTGTGCCTGGCCCACCTGGCCCTCCTGGTCCCCCTGGTTTCTGTGAACCAGCCTCCTGCACTCTGCAGGCTGGTCAGCAAGCATTTAGCAAAGGACCGGATCAGTGAGAGGCTTAGTGCAGTCAGGCTGTCTGCATAAACCACTCCTGGCCAAGGAGAAGAAATCCACCTGAATTTGGAGCAGAAGACAACCATGTATTACCTTCAACATGAATATAAAGTCAGAGCAATGGTGCTATTCAACAAATCCTTTTTTCTGCCCCATGGAGGGGAAAAGGCGGGGTCATTGATAAAAAAACAGCAAAACAAACTCTCCCTTTAAGTACATTTATAATCCTATCTTCAGGATCTTGGACTTTAGTGTGGTTAGGGATATGAGATACAGCCTGGCTTCTGTGCTGACTAAAAAATACCCCCAATACCAACTGTTGGGTTTAATTAAGTGACAATAGTTATTTTCACTTTTTATTTACATGTTATTCTCAAATTATTGTTTCAGTTCTAGAGAGGATTACCAGAGCAGTTGTGAGGAAACTCCACTGCAGTCAACAGAATTGGTGCTGAAACCCCCTCTAACAGAATTTCCTGGTGTGTGTGGGAGGGTGGTTGTTACATTACCTGTTGCTTTTCATGGTCAGTCTGATATTTTTTGTTGAACTACACTTTCCCCCGAATCTGTTAATATTTTTAGCTCTGTGTAAAAACAAAGAAGGAATTTTCATTTTCTGCCACAAGCTTTACTGATGACATTATTTATTTTATAGGTTTGAGGTAACATCTCTGGTTGTACCAAAGGAGAAATAAATATGATTTCTTAATCTCTTGTATGTTTTCTTATAAATAATCATGCTCACTGAAAAGAATTAACTTACAGTAAAAATTTCCAAATATCCTATTGTAATAGGCTTAGATTATAAATGCTTTTCTACAGAAAAATATTAAAACTCCTTACCATTTCCAGAGGTTGTTACTTAGTGACAGGAGTTGTGTGTGTGTGTGTGTGTGTGTGTGTGTGTGTATGGGGTTTGGGGGTAGGGAGAGCTTCTTGGTTCATTTTAAAATGCTAATGAAAGCTGTGAATCCATTGCCCTACAAGAAAAACCTACAAGTGCATACACACAAATATATTACCTGTCTGCCTGCAATCAGACTTTTCATGAACTCCCGAGCCCAGCATTGCTCGGTTTCTAGGAAGGAACTACTGTTTTCATCACAATGGGCAGCTGGTCTCCCATTCAGGAGTTCACTGCCACACAGATGACTTGTGCATTATTATTACAAATCCAATTTTTACCATTTTTGTGTGACTTATGAGAATTTCCATGATTAAATATTCTTTACATAATTGCTTATAGTACTCAGCAGCACAAACAACACAATTTTTATACCGAGTAGATATTATTGTTAAAAACTGATTTCTGTTGCACCATTTTTCTTTTTTTACAAATTTTGCAATAGCAGCTGAACTAAAGCACTGCATTCTTATCAATAAGACACTGCTTGACCACCTTACACATTATTACTGTTAACACAAATCACATTGACTTGCTGTTTTATATAAACTATCAATCAGACTTAATACATTCATTTTATGTCACATTGCATATGAAGGACTTGTCCCAGGGCAGAGCACAGTGTTCAAAATAGTCAATATCTACAGTTATTTTATGAAATTCAATTCTCTCAGCAGAAGGAAGTGTGCCCTAATAGAATTTTTGATATCAATATTTTTCTAGTGTGCTTTCTATATGTTTAAGCATTTTAGCTCTACTTATTTGGCAAAAGCAACCATTATGTAATCAGTCTTTAGATTTAAAAAAAATTTCTTATGGTATAAGTCTTATGCCTCTAGATGGATTATATTTAAGAAGAAAAATTTCAAATTGGCTAGGTAGGTCAACACATTTACACAGACCAGGAAGAACATTCTTTGTTCATGTGAAATACTTTTCAGAAATAGAGATAAGGGTTAGAATTACTTAAAATGACCTCTATGTAAATAGGAAACTTCTTCAGGTACTATGACATAGAGTCAAACAAACGCAAAGAAATTGCCTTACTTTTCACCAAGGTGGTTTTATTTTAATTGTATAGCATAATCAAATACAACAAAAAGAAAAATTAGATAGTCAAATAAATGTTTCTCTGTTTTACAACATCATATTCATAAGAATATTAAAAAAAATAAAACTTCAAAGGACAGCTTATTTAGCTGTCTTAGAAACTTTGTATAAAAGTCTGTACAATAAACTCCACAGAAGACATAAACAATATTGGAAACAGCTACTTACAAATAGATTATGCAAAACCAGCACATTCTAAATGGTGGGAACAATCCATTACAAATTCAATTAAATGAAATAGTTTACAGAAGCAGTAAATATATGACTGAGAAATTACAAGAAAAGAGTCTATTAAATCATCTCCATGAAAGAGCTGATAAATATTGAATTAGATTAAATTTCTCTATCAAAACAAAATTATCCAAAACTTCTTTGAGATAATTTTAATAGTTGCATGAGTTATCACCTAGAGCACTTGCTCAGAGAGAATGTGTAGATAATGAAAGTTGCCTAGAAGCTGTCATGTTTCTCGAGGGCAAATGATTTCTGATTTACTTCTAGTCAGTGTTTCTATGGGATTAGAAATGATTTTCATCCGAAACATCTGATAGGTTGGTCAAGAACAATGGAAATCACTTCCTAGTCTGACTGAGCTAATAAATTTACTGTCATGGTGTGGTATAACTGATGTTCATCAAACAAAGACTATGAACTAATAGCCATACAGGTTTTATATAACTGATTTATTATTTATGGACACTATTTCAAGATGATTAAACAGATGCTGCTCTTCTTGAACATCATTAGTAAAAATATGTTTGCAACCTGATTAAGCTTATTGTGAATCTCTGCTTTAGATCACCTCTAATTGTATTACTTGTTTTTTGTTTATTACAGTAATATCTCTGATGTAAAATATTTGAGCTTAAAAAAATAAACCAATATGGGGGAAGATAGCTAGAAATGGATAAAATCATATCAGATATCAAGGAAATTTGATTTTTAAACATCTCCTGGTAGCCCTGGCAAAAGGAATGAAAAAGAAAAAAATACTAGCAAGTAGTAATTTTGCTGTTTACAAGTGGCCAATGGACATAATATTTTAAATACATGCATATTAAAAGATTACTTGTATTCAATAAATATAGATCCTCTTATAGAGCAAAATAAATATATTTCACTTCAGCACTTAGTCTTTGCACTGTGAGTTTGTGATCCAGGATATGACCATACCAAGTGCATATGGTTTTATAAATAAAAATGACTGGTTAACTCTAATAATGTAGGACTATAAATACACACACTCATATGCTCTCTGCATGATTAACTAGTGGTTGTGAGACATCTGAAAAAGATTATTAGTAATACAATGTTGACTACATCATTTTTAGTCTTGGTGACCAGTTTGACTATGTCATTTCTAGTCTTGTTGACCAGTTTTCAGGTTCTTGGAACATCTTGTGGCTCATGTTTGGCATGTGAATGTTCTTGGTGCCTCCCCTTGGTTGAGACCTCACAAGGATGGAACTCAAGTAGATATGGTGTTAATAACTACACCTCAGAATTCCCTGATTTAGGGTCAAGTTCTTTATTGCTGAGATAAGTGACAAGCTCATGATACATCATGAACATAGAGAAATCAATACTTCAAAGAATTACATTCATGTAGGATTTAGAAAAAAACGACTGCCATTCCATTTTGCATGAGTATATTGTGCTAAATCTTAAATAGTGTGATGAGGTAAGATAGAAAACAAACAAAATGAGTGAAAATACATATTAATTTTAGGTTTACAATAGTTACAAAATAGACCATGAAACAGTCTCTATTTAAATACATGAATACACTGAAAAATATTTATTCCAAAAATATACCTTAAATAATACAGCAAAATAAAAGTGTTTTTACCCCTCAGCTTCTTGTGGTCAAACAATACACAGCCTTATAAACTTAAATCTTAATAAATTACCTCCTAAATTTAGTGAAATCGCCTACTTTTCTAGTATTCACTTTTGACAAATTCATGAAATAAGTAGCTAACTCTTTGAATAGTACCATATATCACTCACTATTGTATCAAAACATGAAAATTTTCCTACTGAGATTTTCTTAGACTTTGATTCAGCTTTATAAACCTGCCCTAATTTGAAGTAAATTTTTGCTACTCTGGGTTTGCTTGTTTGAATGGTTTTTCTCTGTGTTCATCTGGTTCTTCATTCAATTTAACCAAACTGATTGGTTACTTTGGCCCGACTTTGTTAGGCAAAATATTTGAGTGATAGGCCCAGCTACACCACACAGTAAACTAAACATCCATTTGTCTCATGTTCGCAGACTCTCAGTAGTTAAAGCAAATTTAATGTAATTTTAATGCTTCTTTTACCAGTCAACTATAAGCACATGAAATTCCACAGGCTAAGCCACTGTGCAGTAGGTAGGCATAAAAGGTACAAGTTCAAATCTGCATCACCCTTCCTGGAAGCCTGTGTAACCTATATGAGAAGAAATGGTCTCTAAGGGGAGTCCATTACTTAACACTGGAATATTAAGAAAGAACACTGGAAAACAATGACAGTGAAAACCGGTTCCCCTAAGAAGGTGGATGCAGACAAATGTGAAACATAATTTAAGAAAGAGTCATGAACAAATCCATCAAGCTATTCAGAGAATGCATTGAAAAAAAAAAAAAGCATATAACATTGTGGAAGTTGCTAATGTTAGGAAAATTAAAATGTTATTTTGAAAAATAGCATTCTTTATTTACTTTTGTAAATAGTGATATATTTCTAGAAAAATATAAGCATCATACAAATCTAATTGTACAATTTTAAGTACCTTAAACAATATGGATATTCAGGTTTAATGTGATTTTATAAATGGTCTACTTCTTATGGTAAACTAAACGTCTTTTTTATTTGTCAGTCAAAAGAGAATAGCCTATCTAACAAATCAGATGATTGCCAAGGTGACTGAATGTTAATCACTAAACTAGGAGGGTAGTGTAGAAGCAAGCCAAAGTTCCAAATAGCAACTTTGAAAATAACTAGGTATATAGGTATACATTCACTAAAGAAAGAAAATATGTCAATGAATCAAAGGTTAGTATGCCTGCTTCATAATGATACTAAAATAAGGAAAAACATAAAATATTAACAAAACATAAATTAACAAAAATTTACTTACAAATATCAAACAAGTAAGTGCAAAGGAAAGGGTCTGATCTAGTTGTTGACTAAATAGTTTCTAGCCTGTGTTTCTGCAAACCTGTGCAGTTCTTATATCTCAAATTGCTTTAAACACCATCTTGTGGGCAAAGGAGGTATATCACAGGTTCTCAACAGATGAGAAAAACTGCAAAAAACCTGAATTTTATTTAGCTTGGAAAGCAGTTATAAAAACAAAATATAATCCAAATTTTTACTGACAACCTTTGCAGACAACATATCTTAAGATGATTTCTTATGTTCTATAAAAGATTAAAAATTTAAAATTTCAACAATGTCATAAAATATAGAAATAAACATATGCAATGACTTGAAAGTCAGTAACTAAGTTATATTAATCACAAAATGAAAAAAATTCCATGTTAAGACTGGTTGGTAGAGTTGGTGAATGTTGTCAGAAGGAAAGAACAATCAACAAACTAACGAATCAATTGCCTTTTCTTTAGATTTTGAAGTCCATAAGTATTAACTGAAGTCATATGTTATTGTTTGCATAGAAAAAATTCTAGCTAAAAGTGTTAATTGATCTTGCTATAAAATTTAAGACAATTTCAAACATACCTGCACTGGGCAATTATAGTTTTAACAATCAATTATCATCATGCTCCATAATTATTTTGCATTTAAGCATTTATGTTTTCTGCAGTTCAAACAAGAGATAATTCAAAAAGTTTGACAGTTCTTTCCAATTGGGAACATTATGGACATCTATGTAGAAGTAAACAAATGTTTTGGAATGGAATCAAATGATATGAGAGTTGGCAACCACCAAATTACTCAGGGAAGTACTTCCTATCCCACTTTAGGACCTTAATTACCCACTTTCTTTAGAGTAAATGAATTAGGCAACTGCTAAATCTCCACTTTATTTGGTGCTGGATAAGACAGGACCAGCCTTTTCTGTTGTTCTTTGTTGCCTAGCATGTGTAACGATGGGCAGGAACTGCATGGGAAGGGAAATAACACAGTAGGGGAGAAGTTCATTCCTTGTGGACACCGCTCAGTTGCTCTAGCTTTGCTGTAGGCAAATTTAGTCCTACATTTCAACGAGAGAAAATGATCTGGAACCCTGCGACACGCTGACTTTGTAATAATATGTCTCAAACAAAGCTATATTTCTCCTTCCTCTCCCCATCAGCTGATTAGATATCCAAATTCTTGAAATAGTAATAAACCAGTCCAACATGAATGAAATTTGGAAAAAGAAAAGTTCCTAAACAATTTGGAAGAAAGGATGCATGATATATGCAGTGAAACTAAAATGAACAGAACTTGTAAAAAAAGAAAATAAATTGAATCTTCTTATGTCTATGAAAGGACTGACTCAAAGAAAACAAAGAGAATACATTTGATGAACATCAGCAAAAAGGTTCATTAAACCATTAAAACACTAAGATAAATATTTCTGGATTAGCAAAAAAGCAAAAATGATAAACAGTCTATTAATTAATATGAAGAAAAAGGTTTTGAAAATATAAACTGTTTAGCCTATGGCAAATTCAAGTAACAGTGAGTGTCAGATGAATGGCAGAATTTCCAAAAATTCAACAAATCAAGGTTCAATAATTAAAAACTCAAAATATACACATAGCACCAGATTTTATATATATGTACATTTTTGGGATAAATTATCATTTTACAAGAAAATGCATATGTATATACCAATCATGTAAGTCTACAACACAGCACCATTATAGGTATTGCACAAGAAAGAAAAAAAAAAGATCAATTTAAATTTAAAAACTTGTGAAATAAATAAAATAACATTGAAAATAAATAAATGTGGAATTGAAATATACAGCACAATACAATATGAAATATCTAAAAGGTTGGATGTATGCACAGCCATGTAGACAGTACCTGACCAGCAGCTCATTCATCAATAATGAAAACCAGTTCAAGTCATGGGTGCATTGGGACGAAGCCTGCCTTCCCTTAGGCATGCTCCTAACACATCTGTTCACAGTTTTCCCCAGGAGTCTAGCCTTTTTTAAACTCCTTTTTCAATGTACAAATAAAAGCAACCCCCCTAGCCTGCTTTAGCCCAATTGGACCCTGCACTGCTCTGAGGCACTGAGGCATCTCTCAGCATCTACGAGACCCACTAGCAACATCTTCAGACCCCATGTTCTATCAAATCAATTGTTTTCAACCAACAGTTTCTCAAAATACTGGGTAGCCAGGACATAAAAATATCATATAATATTCTTATTGGCTATCACTGTACTTTTGTTTCTTGTCAAAAGACATGATGGTCTTTCAGCAACTATTGTTTTCCCTGAAGTGAGCAGGAGCTCTTTGGTCTGAGAGCTGGTTGCATATTCAGTCCCATGGCTTCCCTTTGCTGCCCTGGAGCTCTGGCCACAGCTTCTTGAGAATCATTCTTTTAGCTTTTAGGTTTCACCGTGAGGTTATGTATCTGATGACACTACAGATATTTACCCTCAAGTGAGGGGGAGTCATTCCAGTGGTACAAAACCAGTCCTTTGTCCAGATGACTGGTTCATGTCTTAATGTCTGAGTGTGACGAAGCCAGAGGGATGATGATACAGACGCCCTGCGACCATGTTAAGCCACTGGTGTTTCAAAAGTACCAAAGACATCCTGGTGCCTTCACCACTAAGCACCCTTAGGGAAAGCAGCTTTCTTTTTTCCAGCTGAGAAACTCAGTGATAATTTTTACTTGCAGAACTCTTTGTTCTTCTCTTTTCATGCAGTACATTTTCATGCTAGGGGATTCCTTTGAAGTAAGCTCATTAAACAGAATTAACAAAAGTATGTAAGTATTTGGCCACGGTGGATTTTGGGTTCCCTGAAAATAGTCTCCTGGTTTTATCTTTCTCAAAATATGTTACAATATGAAGTTCTTATTGCCAATCTATTTCTCTGCATAAGTAGAATGGATGCAGGATGGTTTAAGAATTCTTTAGCTATAAAAAGTAGTCAAAAATATTCAGCAAGAGCAATGTGTGATATCAAAAAATGGATGAAATTTTTAGTAATGACAGTAAATTAAAATGCCAAGAAAATGTCAAGAAAAATCTGAAACTTTAAAATTCAGAAATCAAAGGCTAACTATAATTCGATGAGACTACAAAATGTACATCAACATAAGTCTACAATTACATCTACATCATAGATGTAATTTCTTCTGGAAGAAGAACTAATGCTAAGATTTGCTTATGCATTTCATCAAAACCTTGAATAAAAATCATTGTAGGCAAAACCATGGTGAAGCAAAACATACGGAATGAATTTGGGACAGTTCTAAAAATGTTGATATCACAATTGTGATAGGGCTAGGATTCAAATTGTGGCTTTTAAGGTTGGCCTAAACCGTAAAAAGAAAGAAAAAGCAACCCACATATCATGAGGCTTGACAATATCAAGATGGCTCCCATGGTAAAGGGATATCACCAGAAACCAAGCCTTCCTCACAGGTGATTATTTCCCACCTGTCCGCTGATGGGCATGAGACACAGGATAGAGGCAATCTTCTGGGTTACATCTTCCACTTGGTCCTGGGGGGCCCTGTGGACCAGGGGAACCTGGCAAACCTGGAGCTGATAAAATAAACGGTCTATCAGAATATACATTAGAATACAGGGTCATGGGAGAGAAGATCTAGTTCCTTTCAGCAGAGGCTTTATAGTGTAGATAGTATCATTATTACCTGAAGTCCCTGGAAGCCCTGGAGTCCCTGGAAGCCCGATTCCTGGTTCTCCTCTTTCTCCTTTCTGTCCTCGGTAGCCTAAGTGAGAGATTAAAAAATCTAAGTGAGAGAAAACAAGAAGTGTTCTATGAAAATGGGCAAAAACTATTTTCTCAATCTATGATATTGGACTTTTTTCACTTAACATACATAGTATATTAGCAATTTTTTTGACATAAGCATATGTTAAACTTAAATATCAAATATACTAAGTGCAAAAGGCAATGAGAGTCTTTGAAATATGCAACTACTATCAAAATTTCCCATTAGTCAAACACTTGAGAATGAGATTTTGGGTCCTGAAAGGGTTATTTAAATGATTCAAGTTTTCTTCTGTCAAATAACTTATGCCAAATTTCTGATGGGGGACAAAGATAGACTAAATACAAGCGGCATATTAAAGGGACTCTATTTACTAGAAGGACAAAGAAATATGACAAGATGCTGGACCTTATGCAAGAATTAAAGGGAATGAAAGGAACAAGAACTCATGACTTTAATAAATGACAGTAAGATTTTGAATCTATGTGAATCCACCATCTCAGCAGGGGTCAATTCAAGTCTTTGTCAAGCTGGTCACTATCACAACATTATATTCTTTCCAAATAATGTTAAAACAGTAACCTCATGTCTCAACATGGCAGTTATAACTCCAAAGCACCAGGAGCTTCAGCAGTGCTTGAAAGCAAGAGGAAGTTGATGACTCCTTATAAACTCACTTCATTAATGTAAGATACTTCAACCAAAATGAATTAGGTCTAAGAGCTATACACTTTGAAATCAGTTTATTCTTATTCTTGAATATGCTTGCTGTCACCAAAGGTCGATGGCATAGAGGAATCGGTGTATATGCAGACCCTTACCCCTGCTTTTAAAAAAATATTAGAACACATTTGTCTGTTTTATATATTGGCATTCATGTAAAATTTCACTTGAAGGAAAAGCTCTGTAACAATAGAAGCTTCACAATGGTTGTTTTAATTTATGCCTTTTTTTCATACTGAAATAGCAGCTTAAAGATTGTTGTCAGTGATGAATGAACAGAAAGGTCATATGGAATCATATAAACACACAGCAGGGATAGTAAGTAGAAGAGTACATCAGTAGGAAATAGTAGTACTAACTCAGTTGTACCTTTTTGTAAAGATGAGTTACTACAAGTAGCATAACAGGAGAAGAGTGTTGAGTGCTAAATATGAGCAGTATGTAAACCAAATTGGCATTGTATGTTGACATTTAGGCATCAGTCTTGATATTACTGTACTCAGTCTTGATGTGCTCACACAGTGCAAACATGATTATCCAAATCATGTAATTTAATCTCCATGCAGTTATTTCTTGACTTTGGTGATATATCCTGACCATTAATGTGAAAATAGTACGAAAAGGATACATATTCTAAGAATATGTTGAGGTGTATATTGGACATACATTTAGCAAGAAATTATCATGCATTTTATCTGAAAGAAAGAAAAAGCAATATTCTCAATAACAGGGAATAGTGATTTGAACATATGGCACAATATGTTCAATTGATCTATATTCAGTATTATGTTACCAGGATTTCTTTCATTTATAGCAACTATCATTTAATGTATGTGAACAGGAAAAGGTTTGTACTTTAGGTCATTTGAAAGCACTCTTCAAAACCCATTACTTAAACCTTTCTGTACTAAAGTAACATTCATTACATGAAATATATTTGACACTTGAACTCAAGTCCCACTTAGGAAAAGATTGTAATACTGACCCTCAAGCTATCTCAGTAAGTGCTTAAAATTATAGACCAAAAAAAATGAGGATGAAAAATAGCTAATGGAACATGAATTTTTAATAAATAAGAGAGGACTAACAAGACTGTAACACAATTCCAAATGAAGAACATATGTGCTAAAATTTGCATATTTAAGTCCTAAGATTTTAACATAACACAAAAATATTCTATAGGGATTTTAATACATTTGGTATCACAAACAATAATTACAGAATTTTACAATAGGCTAATATTTATATTTTTCTTGAAAGAGAAACAATTTATGAGTAAAAATCTCTTAGTTGGTTAGATTAAAAACTAGCTACTACTAACAGATAAAACTGTTGAATTGCACAAGAATGCAGGAGCGTTCTACCTTTAAATTTCCTAATAAGAGCCCAAGTGCATTCCTTACAAAGGTTTCCATAAAGCCAAAGGCTCTTATTTTATGATTATTGCAATACTTTCAGATTGGAATGTTAATCAAATCAATAACAGCTTTTCACTCCTAGAATTAGCTTTTTGTCTTGATATGGTTGGCCTCTCTTGATATTTGGAAACGGCTAAACAAAAAGCTGGCCTGTCTGCAAACAAAGATGTACTTTCCTGGACTGTCAGTATGCAGAATTACAATATGTTATCACCGTAGCTCAGGTAGGAAAGCAAAAATAAAAACAACAGTAGTGTCCTAAAAAAGCATCTAGCTTTGACGATCACTGAGAAATTCTTGTTCTGGTAGTTTTTCAAGTGATTGACTTCATTTCCAGCAGGGAAATGTATATTTCAACTCCAGGGATTTACTTTTGAAGTAATAAATCTGTGCATCTAGATGCAGAGTGAACAAATGAGACCAGAAAATAAATGTTACTGGCAATTTGGAGGGAACATTTTCCATGCAGGTCCTGTCTCAAGCCTTGTATGTTATTCAACCTCTGTGGTCCTGGTCCACAGTATATTCCCATCATTTGGACCCACAGACGCCTTCCATTTCCAAGGGCCTTACTGCTAACAAATTTGAAAGGTCAAATTTTTATCAGTCACAGGAACTACCCTCTGTGCCACTGGCTTACAAATAGAAAAGGTTCCCTTCATTTTAAACTAAAATAGTTAAAGTTTAAAAGTTCAAAAGTAAGAATAACTATTCCCAGTATTGTCCCTTCAAAGATGACAGAGCATACAGACTGGTTGCATCTGTTTTCTCTCACTGACTCTCTGACATTCAAGTGTAGCATCCTCCTTCAGTTTTTTCTCAGAGGTGGAGAATCAGCTGTGTTTGGAAAAAGTTTTGTTCTTTCTCATAAAACTGGCTCAAGAGGATAAGTTCTGATAGGAAAATGTCCTTTGTTATTTACATATGGGAACCTTGCTAGGATCATTCTTCCTGGGGCCTCTTCAATCTCAGTGTGCATGTTCTCACTGATCCCTGGCAGCATCAGAGATCATGCCCACACTACAGCCCCCAAATAGGATGTTTTCCTGTCAGGGAATAATCAGAAACTCACAGGACAGTTAAAATCTAAAACTGTCTGGAAATGCTTTCCAATTCCTTCTCAAACTCAACTCAATTGGTCCTCTGGGAGAGGACCAATTCAGTCAATAGCATTATAAAAAGACGTCAGCAATTACTCTTTATGAAAACTGAGGGAAAATGCAGGTGAGGTGACAGCACCAAAAATCATAAGATCTCCAGTCTCCCTGTAAAGGAGGAGTTGGAAGAGGACTGTGAAGAGGATGTAGCCAATATCAATCAGAACCTTAGAGAGAGAAGTCTACTTCCTTAAGCATGGATGACATATTTCAAAGTCCCACATCCAATTCCTCATTGCCTTCTACATGTCTCCAGCTTCTTAGGAAAAGCACAGGAAACTTAAGAGACCCTTTCCATGGGTCTTTCCTCAAAGAGAGTAAGATAATAAAGAACTCAATACAGACTGCATATTTCAAATTGAACCACTTTATTTTAGGATAGATTTCCTTCCTACAAAACACTGGAAGAAAAAGTCTCTTTGAGAAATTTCAGAAGACCCACTGTCAAACTGACCTCCTCAGCGGGCAGAACATACTTGTTACCTCCATACCCGCACTTTATATCCCTTTCTACACCAAAAGATAATTACATAACTTTAAATGTGAAGTAGAAATGGTTAAAATCTACTTCTAGAATGTTAAATATCAACATCCTATATCAAATATTCTATGTCAAATCACAGATGCACATGCTTATACATATATTTAATACAGAACATAAGCTCTACATAGATACTGCATTAGCTATATCTCTATGTACACACACACACACTGCCTTTTACTGTGACTAGTACATGTTCTGAATACTGAGAGTCAGAAAACTGGTAAGTGAATACTGCACTTGAAGACTCACCTTGGGGTCCAGGATCTCCTGGGGGTCCAGGTAATCCATCCTTTCCTGGAGGTCCTGGTCTCCCATGAGCTTGAGCAGCCAGCATAGCTGCTGGCAACTTGAGCTGTGAGAGGAACACGGCCATTCTCTCTTCATGTGTGAAAGAAACATAACATATCATGTTATAGAAACCTTTTTAATATAAAACATTTTTTCACATAAAATTCAAACACAAAAACACAAATTAGTTTTCAGTATAAGTACCTCTAATCTACCAATTGATCTAACTACTGAGAAAGATCTTTGATTGGTCTTCAAAATAAATAGCACAAAACAGACTATAGACACTTACCACACATGCCCAGCAGAGGGGCTGAGAATTTGCAGCGCTTCAGTAAGTCTGGTGGACAGAACACTAACCCTGAATCTGACTAACCTCTGTTAATCACTTCTGGAAAGAATTTAGGTTCATATTTAAAAACTGGTTTGAAAAATGCCTTTAATAAATAAATTTAAGCTGTTTTCCATCAATGCTGTGAATGTATGTGTAGTAATTTGAGATACGTTCACAAATTCTTTGATATTCCTTCCAAAGGTTGAACCTTATTCCTCTATTCTGTGTGGGTTGGGCTTTCATTTCTAATGATTAGAAAAAAAATGAACAGAATTTACAGTGCGCAACTAGGGACAGTGTGCAACTAGGGAAACAAAGTCATGAAGGCACTGTGGCTGCCCATTTTCTGAGATGGCTCACTCCAGAGAAAGACTCGATGTTCTCATTGGACCTGTCATTGTCATGAACCTTTTTGTTCACTCACCGAAACTCCTGGAGTCTAACATTGTTCACCTAGGTCCCAAGGAAAGTACCCAGGGAAGGAAATGAGGCCTGATAAAGGTGCTTCCCCAAGGAGCATAGACAGACCAAGAGAGTCTCTTCACTGGTGGCACAGCAGCATGTGACTCTTAAGTAGTTAGGCTTCTTTACGAGTCAACAGCATTCTGGGATGAAAGTGAGTGTATGTTGTACAACACTGATGTATTAGTAACTTGTGAGGGTCAAAGGTTCTGATACATGGGGGATTTTATTGCTTTTCCCCTTAAAATGGACCTTGTTAGTGTTTTGACAGCATAGGGTCTCCCCCCTTTGTGGGCACCAGAGCATTCCCACCACCAAAGTACCCACAGTCCTCCACAGCAGTCCATTTTGTTCTTTCCCACAGCCCATTTTCAACTTTGTCCCTGTCCCACCCATGGCTCAAATGAGAAATTTAAAAAAAAAGTGGGGCAATATAAGAATTTTTACTCTAAAGTCCTCAAAGTTATCTTATTAGCTGAATTAAACATTCTTTGTAAGTGGGCACCTGTATGGGTATTTTCTATTTATATTTCCTGCTCTTGTTTTAGAATCAGAGTTTTCAAAAACAACTATTATCCTGGTGTTTGCAGCCTCAGTCATTGTGAAGATTCTATCTTCTGGTACGTTTTACTTTATAAGTAGAAATCTGCTATATAATGATAAGGCATTCCTTCTCAAAATTGCTTTTTTGAATTATTATTATTATTACAGGATGATATATAATAGAATTTTTGGTTACTGATCCCACATGGGTCACTATTCAGTTAAATTTTATCTCAAAAGCATATTCAATGATTTACTACTGTAGAGATTAATTTTGGTAAACATATTAATGCAAATTAAACCAAAAGTTCATTATAAATTATAATGATATTTATAATTTATAGATTATAAATATAATCTATCTTTAGATTCTTTTATTTAAACTTTCTAGGGTTGTTTGAATTCTCTCTCCATATCACATTTAACAAGTTTAACCTAAGTATAACTAAATTTAAAACAGAAAACTAGTGAAGTGCATTTCCTTGTCATGACAAAAAAGACTAACTACATTGTTTCTTTTTCTTTTCTTTTCACAAATATTCTCAAAAAGCAAATTCAAATAATTTCATTTCTAAAACTAACTGACACAACTTTTCAAGAACATTTCTAGCATGTAACAAGAAATGATTCTTTAGTGGAAAAAATTGGGCAGTTTGGTACAGATAAATCTTCCAGAAAATATTATTAATAATCAATTCAGTATTTATTTTGTATATAAGGACCAAGTGACAGCAGCATCCTAGAAATTATAGCTACCAGTTGGAAAAAGCAAAAGTCAAAGTTTTCTTGCTCTTGGTTTAATAAATATAGCTGAACTCTAAAGATATGTTTGTTTAAACACATGCATGTTTTATGATTTTTTTTTTTTTTTTGCTAAGAGTAAATGTCTTTTGAAAGACAAATATTCAGTGGGCTTTGAATAAAAACATTAAAAAAAAGTTGTTATTTGTGTTTTGTGCTTAATATATATATGCATATACCAATGCATTGTCTTCAGTTTGAGACATCTTTTCAATACCTTCAGCGTGTAAATATCAAGTTATGAATTTAACTTAAAATTCGATTAAACTGAATTTTTAATCAATGAATTGAATTTATAAATAATTTGCTTTGGGTGTTTTAAAAGTATTTTAAAAAACAAAAAAATTAATAATTGCTTCTAGTTGTAAATTATCTAGCTTTAAGATAGATTCAGAAATTTAGTTAGCTTAAGGGTAATGACTTCTTCTGAACCCTGAGCTAATGGTCCATAATTTAGAAAAATATGTTCCTGAGACTCTAAAATTAACTGTAAAGACCTGCATTCTAAATTATTTTTCTTCTATTTTCAGGGATCTTTGTCAATTAAACTGTTTTTGGTCATGCTTTCTAATGAGGCAGGAAATTGAAGAGTTCGAATAGGAGCCTGAATAAACCAAACACACATATTCCATCTGCCAAGGCAAACTACAGCAGTCATCCTAACAAATGAGATCAGCAGCACAGCTTCCTTGGAGAACTGGGCTCATTAATAAAATGCCGACATTAATATTAATATAATGATAAACTACATTACATGGAGAAGGAAAGGACATTCAAATGTCATCTGGACTATTTCTACCTTCTGTTCATTGTTAGAATTTGGAAATACTTTCAGAGAGAGAAATTCCTCCTTTTCTCCTAATATCTGTTCAAATGCATCACTGTTTTCAGGTACAAATTCAACATTATCTTTTGTTACCCCATTATGGAAACACAAAGTAGTTAGTGAAAAATCCCTTCAGAAATTAGTCATATACTTGATAATATTATTACTTCTTGGCCTTCAGGTTAAATAACTTTTACTCATATGCTTGGTAATCTGCTTTGTAAATCACTTTTTGGTTTTATCTTCCAGGGCTTTCCCATAAATCTATTAAATGAAGAAAATAACATTAGATACAGTTCTCTCCCAAGGGGCAAAAATATTGGAAGAGCAATTTCCTTTCATGTCTTAGTAATTATTTTTCACTTACAAATTAGCTGTTAATTCAACAGCATCATTTGGTGGATTCATATTATTTTGTGGTTCACAGTGACCAGGCTGCTATTGCTATGTTTATTTCTGTCATAATCCTTAGCCAATTTTGTAAACATATTTCTTTGAAATGTCTAGGGTAAGTGCAATAGTCAGGCTTTTTTCCCCATTGGTTTGTAAAACCTGCATCTGGGGTACTGTGTCTTCCCCATGATTGTGTAGCCCAAAGGGTGTGCACATTACGTGCACACCTGGGCTAAGGAGAGAGGGAATAAAAGGGTAGAGAGAGCACAAGAGAGTCTGTGCACTAGCACCAGAGATGAAAGAGCAAGAGAGAGAATGACACATAAAGACCAGAGAAAGAACATGAAAATTCCTGGGGGGTTGGAGGCTGCAGGCATTGTCTGTCTCTCAGCCCCTCCCCTTCCCCTCCCTCCTGATCTGGTCTGCCCTGTCTGGTGTGTCTGTCTAACTGCTAAAATCATAAAGAACCAGGCTATGAGAACCAGTGGTGGGCTTGATGCTTCTGACTGGTGACATGAATGGTTGCATGACAACTGGCCAGGCAGGTGGTGGGATTATTACCCAACAAAATGTTATTGTGGGTAAAGATGGTGAAGTGGCTTGAGTACTTTAACTCCCCACAAATCAATAATGAGAGACTTTTAAAGGCATAAGACCACAAAAGTGGGAGAGTATTGAGAAGACAACATGGTAAAGTGTTGTAAGCGGAGAACTATATAGCTGAGTGACAGATGACTTAACAGGCTTAAGAAAGCTAAATCTTTACAGTATAAGTTAAGAAACAACTTGCTTTAAACCACAAAGTCCTTAACAGACTTGAGAATTAATGGTACAATTAACAGTTTGGAAGTGGGGTAAAAAACAGGCACTAAATTAAGGCGAACCGGTTGAAAATCAATTTAGAACAACATGCCTTCCTTCAGTTGTGCCTTCCCTGGGCCCCACGCTAGCAGAAGAGTGAGGGTTTATTATGTGAAAAGGGCAAAAAGATTGCCTCTGTACTGAGGAGTCAAGTCCACAGAAAATTCAGTTTTCCCACAGAAAACAAGGAAATTAATGAATATTTTCATGTTCTGTGCTGAAGCCCAGTAGTATTTTTCTACTTCACTCCCCAAATATTGGCAACCAAATAGGAAATGGAAGTGCTTTCCTCTGGGGACTCTGATGAAAATAAGAAAGATTTAAAGATACTGAACTTGAGGGTCTTTCACTTTAAAATCCCAGCTAGACTCCCAAACAATGAAGCCCCTGATAGGCAAATCCCAAATTCCCTCACAATTTTCAATTTTTCAGAACCCACTATTCTGTGTATGAGCAGACGAGGGGAAGTGGCACTAAAGAATTCTTAGAAGCTGAATGAGAGATCTAAAGCAAGAAAGAGAAACAAATCAGAAAAAACAGAAACTATACAGTGTAAAACACTTTTAAAATATATTTCTATCCTCATTATGTGTATCTATCAGGGATGTATGTATACACATGTAGCATAAATGAGTTTTCAGGGTTTTTCATATCCTTCCACCATTAGCCTCTATGGTAAACACTTGTGGGTCTGCACTCTCCCCATGATTGCACTTGGGCCCAATGGATGTGTTCATGCATGGGTGGGCACAGCTGGGCCTGGGAGGAGAAGAAAACTCAGGGTTCTTGAAATGAGTGGCTGTTTTGCCCTGTTCACTATTGAAAAACCCCGTGAAGACAATGCTAATGACTCAACATCATTTAGCTGCTTAGAACCAATGAGGAACCTATCCAGAGTGGAATGGTTACAAAACAACACGCAAATATGTGTACACAGGACAAGGAAAAATGATTCAAGTGAGAAGCTGGACCCCAGTTCCATTGCTCAGTCCAGCCTAATGCCAGGTGTAGAGTCAGGATGACATGTGCACAACCCTCACTTATCAGGGATCACCAGCTACTTGGCCTCTGCATAGTAACCAGCTGCTAGTTATCAGGGAACAGAATCAAAACCACTTTCCATTGAGTGACAGGCCTCAGTCCTTTTGGAGCTATCCCACTGAGCCCACCAGTGTAAACAAAGCCTGTTCTCTCTACCTCTCTGAGCCATTGATTGGCCAACTTCCTGAGACCATTGCTGTAAAACACACACACACACACATACACACACACACACACACACAAATATATTAGCCATAGAGAATCAAGAGCTGTGCTGTTGCAGCCTTAAAACAAGAGAAGATACATATTTACATATATATATTAAAATATGTGTATTTAAAAAAAGAGAAGACATAGGCAAATATTTTTCCCAAACACCAAAATCTGGAGACAGAAATATAATTTAGGAATACTCCTAAACCCTTTTTTCTCCAACAGTGGCAGGTTTGACCTTATTTGTTAAATAAGGTCAAAGACCTGGTCTCAAAGACCAGGAGATATTCCTTAATGTTCAAGAGATGTTTACCAGATGTTTGTTCACATTCTTGCATAGATTGATAATTACTCCCAATACGGGGGTGTAAATCCTCAAGTAAAATAAGGTGATGTTATAGCAAGAGTTATACTGCTCAGATCTGGCAAAACCCTAATTCTGTGGGTACATTATGGCCAGTCCTCATAAAGCCTCCAGAAGTTGAACTGAGAAACAATGTTTCTCTCCCCACTCTCTACAGTCACCTGGGTTTCAAAAGGATTTGACCTGTTCACTAATCATAACAGGAATTTAATCTAACTTAAAATTGGGTGGACATTTATGTGTTATGACCTACCAGAAACTCAACTTGGAATTAGTGGGAAAACATTCTTCTCCCTCACAGCTAGGCTAGGATGGGTATTAAGATGCTGAAGCAGGGTTTGATGATTTAGAGAACAGTCCACACTGTGACCACTGTGACCTCTGAGAGGTGTTATCTCAGTCAGGTCACTTGGAAATTCTTGCAGGGACCTAGAAAGTTTCATAAGGAGAATCCAAGTTTTAGGTACTGCTCTAGAGTTTTATCAGAACCCCCTTTCTGGATATCTGGGAAGAAAAAGTAAAGAATCTTAATCTATTGAGGACTCCCCCTACATTCCACACTGACAGTCTATGATTTGCTGATCAGAGAGGCTATGGATATGCAGGGGAGAGTGGATCAATGGGAAATGCTAGCTGCCATCAACACAGTTCTCATAAAGCCTAAGAAAAGAGAGGCAGGTGGATGTTACTTAACTGCAGCACTTAACTGTAATTGTCTTAACATCTGAAAATTAATCTTTGATTTTATAAAGTAAACATTCTGAAAAGGAGAGTTGTGACCTGAGAGCTCAATAATTTGTGAAAGTAGGGCACTTTCTTTTCTTTTTTTGTAAACGGTATTCAGAAGTCATAGCAAGTTAGCTTCTAAGTGGAAAAGTAAATGAACTGAATTAGAATAATCTTGGAGGGCTAAACAACTAAATTCTGGATTTTAGGTACAATTTTATTTGGGAGAAGATAGTTTTGCTGAACTAGAGCCAACAGAGATAAAAGAAGGGTCAACACGCTGGGAGTATCAGAACCGGGAAGTCTCAAGAAACACTTCCCTTTTGGGCCCCTTCACATATTGCCTTGCCAAGACATTTGTGGTTCTGAGTGAGCCTGGCCATTCATCTGAACCTACTAGGTTGAAGTAGCTAAGAGAGGTAGAAGTAGAGTTGGGGATGAAGGCAAAAGAGACATGGAAAAGACTGCACAGCCCTTAGCTTCCAGACAGGCAGGGGGTGACTGGGAGAGAAAGGGGGAGAAGGAAGGCAGAGAGGAGCTCCTGGACTTAGAGGATCTGTTAAAGAAAGTGCCAACCAGGGAAGTCTGCTCCAGACTAGTGGAGAATGGCACTATGGCCTTGACTTCCCTCCTCAAGGGCTGATAGCACTTTGTGGGAGCTACCAGAAACAGACCAGCCTGGGCCCTTCCCCAAGTGGAGTAACTGCATGCATTGAGCAGGCCACTGGATCATGCCTTTCTTCATGGCCTCCAAAATGAAGACTTCCTCTATCTCAATAAATTTTGTATTTTTGCTAGTGCCTTGTTTATATTTTCTGACATTCCTAACTAGCCTTAACAAAGCTTGACAAGTTACTGAACTACTTAATATGCTTTCATCTAGAGCTTTTAAAGAAACTGAACTTTGACATTATGGCTGCCGGAGATAAAATATAATTGATATGGAACCCATGAAACCATCAACAAAGAAAGGCTATGGAAAGTAAAAGCCCAAGAGAATTAAAAAATATGAATTTGCCAGTATTTTCCTTTTTATGACTATGGTTTACTAAAGGCATGGACACCACTGTTCCTAGACAGGTGTATCCAGGGCCTGCTTCATGGAGTTGCTACCTGTGCAGGCATGCTGGTTGCCATGCTCACCAGGGCCCCATGCTCACAAAATACAATGCTTTTTGAAGAAGGCTATATTTTCACTTTGCATTGAGTCTTATAAATTAGGCTCTATTCCTTAGTGATTGCCTGGATAGTTTGGGATGTCTTTCTCCTCTTCAGACAGCGGGTTACTTGGGGTTGCTTATTGATGGGGATATTTGAGCTGCAAAGTTTGGAGCCTATTCAATGATGCATGATTCCAGGGTCAAAAAGAAGAGATGTAATGGAAGGACATCTAAATATAAATGAGGACAATATTAAAATTACAGAGAAAACTAGTAGAACACAACCCCCCACCAAAAAAAAAAAAAAAAAGAGTGGAAAATTGTAATAACAAAATATTGTATCAGAATAAGGTAAAGATAGCAGAGATGAGGTAAATTGAAATCAATGGAACCAATTCATGACCTTTAAAAATCTATTTCTTTCCTACTACATCACTCAAGCAGATAAAATTTCCCATGTTGCTCTACTCTACTCTATATGCATGTGAAGTAAGTTAATGTGCACTCAAGTACTGAGATTTTGGTCTCCAATAGCAATTGCTGCCTAAAATAATCAGAACAGTTCCTGGAGAGTAGTTAATTCCATGTTTACAGTGGAAAGACTTAGGATGAACTTGAAGCATCTTGTAATCTTATTCCTTGCAAAATTCAGCAATGAATTTATGACCTCAGGATGCTTAGCAAAGGAAGCAGGAACCACAAGAGCTAATGTGGATTTACTTTAGAGGCAAATAATTTGCACTTTATTAAGCTCAAAGTTGAGGGGAGTGATGCTGATTTTAGCAAATCATTTGACAATGATGTGATACCTTTGTGAGTGGAAATGAAATGCAGAGTGGGTTTTAAGGCAGCTATTTGGATGCAGACCTCATAAAACAACAGACTGACAAATGATTCAAGTGGTCAGGAGAAATGTAATGGCATTGAGGAAGGTCTAATCCTCAACTCTTAGCCCCTTTTTATTAAAGGTTTTTTTCAACAATTCGAATGATGACATTTTTATAAAATTTACAGATGACACAAAATTCTGAGGGTCAAACTGTGTGACAATGATACAACAATCAAAAGGATGTCTTCCAATTTGGACAATGTAAGAGCAAAAATCATTGAAATTCAGTAAGAAACAAAATCACACACTTAGATTTTTAAAATGAACACTGTACATAATGAGGAACACTTAATTTTTAACAAAGTTTGGATAAGGAAGACCCAGGTTTTTCGGCTAACTGAAAACTAAAAATCAATCAACAATGGGATATGGATGATTTTCTTTGAAGAATGCTGTCTTAGGCTGCATGGTGAAATGTCTATCTCAGGGGTCAGAAAACTTCTCAGCTAAGGATCTAATAGTAAATAACTATGGCTTTAATGCCATACAGTCCCTGTCACTACTATTTAAGTCGGCTGCTGAGTAAGAAAGCAGTCAGAAAATATGCCTAAAGGAGTGAAACTGAGCTCTAAGAACTCTTTATTTAACAGATATAAATTTCCGATCATTTTCAAATGTCACAAAATATTCTTTAGGTTTCAAACAAAAACAGAAACTCAAACAAAACATTAGAAATTGTTTAAACACCTCACTCTAACATCCCTGCAACCATCCAAAAGAAAAAAAAAACAGTAAATGACATTCTTAGTTTGTGAACCATACAAGCACAGGTAGAGGCTGGACTGCTGGGCCACAGTTCACAGACCTTGGTCTAAATCAAAATACCCTGTGCTCTGCCCAGGTCAAAGCACCCCTGAGTGAATGAGGGTCCTTTACATATAAGTATTTTTTCTGCTGAGGGGCTGGATACTTTAGTAGTTTATGGAGGAGGAATTTGGGGAGTTGAAAAGTCACCGATGCTGAGAAATACTCAATGGGCTGCCAGGTGAAAAGGAAGCTACTAGACCTGTGCTGTGTAACTGATCAGGAATGGTGAGAGGAAGTCACAGGGAGGAAAATATAACTTCCTGTAAGTAAGACTGTCAAACAAAGCTGCTTCATAATGAGATGGACTGCCTCTTAAGATTTGTTGTACAACCATCCTTGGAGAATGTGACTGGAGAGACTTCCCACAGTGTATAGAGAGGGAAAATGGGTGAAAAGTTCAGAAATGTTTATTAAGCAAATCTAACCTTCAAAAATCCTTAGAACTTCCTGATTAATGTACTTCTTTATTTCTTCAAATGAAACTGCATCAGCCTTAAGAAGAAAAGATAGGTTAAACCAGAGCAAAATGTCAATGAATAAAGAATAGAATTATTTTTCAGGATGATTAGGATTTCATTACTCTTCTTTATATATTTAGTGATTATTAGTCAAAGGGATATGTATGATATTAAAGTGAATGTGATGGGTTCATAAAGTGATTTCTGTAGGTTAGAATAATTCCAGGAATGCCCTATTACAACATTTTATTTTCATGGTGTATGGGAAAAATGCACTTCAATTAATACAACTAATAATAATTACTCTCAATGTTGAGAGTTCATTATAAGGTTTTATCCAAGCATCATTTAGGGAGAATGGGTAAAAATAAAGATGTTTGCATATTGTGAATGTCTAATTTGGCTCTGTATATAGTATTGATTGATTATCTGAGTTAAGCATGTCCTAAGCTCATTGACTTCACTCCAGAACTACCTTTCTTCCTGCCAAGGGTGTTTCCAGGTAAAGTTCCTCCATGGAATGACTACTCACCATGCCTCCTGAGGCTATTGATAAAGGCACAGGTTTCCCAACCAAACATTCTTTCTTGGTATATCTGGTTTCCACTGCAATATACCACTCAGGTCAGATTTGTTCATCTGATAATTAACATACTGGGGGAAACATATGTGTGTGTTTCTACATAGTATGAGAGATAATATAGATAGTATTTAAGACTAAGGAGTCCATCTAACCTATCAAATAACTGTGATCTTGGACAAACCAACTCTCTGTTTCTGCATATGTAAGTGTGGGATAGAAAAGAACTATTTTCCCAGATAAATTGCAAGAATTCACTGATATCATGTATAGTGAGTGCTTAGAAGAGGATCTGGTATAACATGAAATAAATGGTACCTATTGTCACATTCATGGACCAGATTAGGCCATTGTATATATGCATGCATGCATGTCTATAGGTATGTATGTACGTAAGTGGGTCCATATATTATTTACATGGCTGCATTCATTATGAAAACAATGCCTGGTCAGTATCAGTGATGAGCACCTGGAGCTCTTGGCACCACTTACCGGAGCCCCTGGGATGCCTGGATTGCCTGGAGGCCCTTGGTGGCCAGGAGATCCTACAGATCCCTTGTTTCCTGGTGGCCCCACAGGACCTATGGCCCCCTTCATGCCTGGAAGGCCTGGTTTTCCCTGTTCACCTTGTGGTCCTCTGTCTCCTGGAATGCCCTGATCACCCTGTTAAGGAAAAAATGAATAATAAAGAATGATCTCTTCTAGAACCACATGTTGCTAGGAGCAAAGGCTCTGGATTCATACTGGCACTTACTAGCTGTGAGACCTTAGATAAGTAACTAAATTCCTTTGTACCTGAACTTGTTTCAGTAGGAATGAAGTAGGAATATTAAAATATTCAGTATGTAGGCTGAGAAATAAACGAGTTAACTAAAGGGATATGCTTTTTTCTTTCCTTCTTTCTTTTTTTAAAAGATATTTTCCCCTTTATGCGTAGTCTTTATTAGATGTTGGCTTTATCTTTTATGTTCTCTGTATGTGTACGTGAAAATTTGCATGTACTAGTGCTGTGTTCTAAACATGCACAATTCAGGAAGGTGAGAAAGGAGACTGGGGTAGAGCATTGAACACTGAGGTTATTCATTCAATAATTTAAATCAACTGGAAGAATTTACAGAGTGTGCTGCCATAATATTTTAGTAATAATATTATATTAGATGTGCCAGAATCTGACAAGATGCTTCTTTAATGCTGGATTTTATTCTATATGTGTGGATGACAGAGTATGTACATGTGTGTGCATGTGCGTGTGCATGCATGTGTGTGTGTGAGAGAGAGAGAGAGAGGAGAGAAATAGATCACAATCAAGGCAGGTATTCAGTTACATTAAGTTCCAAGCTCCAGAACACAAATTTGATAGAATGATGTATTGATGCTGCTCTGAATTTTATATTATTCTTTTATTTTTGACTATACTGCAAAAGGCCAACCTCTATTTCTCTAAATTTTAAGAACAATAAAAATAAATGAACAATTACACAGATCTATTAGATCATGGAATGAACACATGTAGAAAGAAGACATGAAGAAAGAAGCAAAGGCAGACTGAATTAACACCAATACAATTGTCTTAATTATAAAAATGTATCTGGTACAGTTGTATCAACCCAACTCAGTTGAAGAAATGTGTAAAATGACTAAAGCTTAAAAAATGTAAAAGAATACTAGCTACTTTGATCTGATCATATGAAAATAAATAATCTAACACATTAAAACATTTATAATTTAGACAACAAGAATGTTCACTATAAAAATGTTTCTTATTGTGAAAACTGTGAAAAACCTACATACTTAGAAAAAAGGTACTGGGTGAATGAAATAAGATACATCCAAACAGTATAACAACATGTAACTCTTGAAAGGTAGTTGCAGATCTATATTTACTCACATGAAAAGATAATCATTATTGTTAGATGAAAAAGTGCTTTGCAAAGCAGCATGAACCAATATTTTTAAAAGTATATATTTACTTATACTGATACTTTAAATGCAATTGTATATTATGTCCAAAGAGTGAGAGAGATGGAAATGCAACCAAAATATCAACAACGCTCTTTTCTGTGTTGAGGGATAAGGTAGAATTTTTTTCTTTTTTACTTATATATCTCTATTTTCATATTTCCTTCAATTATCATTATTTATATGCTAGGAAATGAAGCCTAGTAAACTACACACCAGCAGGCACACACATGTGCACACACAAGTGCACACACATGTGCACATGCTCACACCACCAGCAGACTTTAACAGACTTCCACTGAGTAAAGATGGTCTAAGTAAGCTGCTGTAGTGGGGTGACTCCAATTTTACCAGAAAATGTTTCCGTATTTTATTTATTATAATTATTTAGTAAATACAATAAAGGATAGCTGCAATAATGACACTAACAATTAAAATGATTCAAGTAAAAGCAGGCAACAAAATTAGCATTACTGGTAACTTTATACTTCTATCCCCCCTTTCTGTTTCTCTATGGCTTCACACTACCCCTTTACTCAGCTCAGCCTTCTGTTAGGTCAATGGTTCTCAACTAGGTTATCTGCCCCAGCCCTCCCACCCAGGAGCAATTTCTGGAGACTTTTGTCATCAGCACTGAAGAGAGGGTGGCGCTTCTGAGTACAGCGGACAGAGCCTAGGATGTTGCTGAATATCTCATCATGCACAGGACAGGCACTTACCACAAAGAATTTCCCTTGTCCAAATACCAACAGTGCTGAGGTAGAGAATCCCTATTCTGGGTATAAAGGTAGTGGGTGATGATTATAGTAGAAAATGTGTCTCAGACAGGAGAATGGTAAAAACTTTCCAAACTGGATTAGCAAGCTAGACTGAGCTTGCACAGAAGGCCAGCATACTTGCCACATGACCTGCATCTGGCTCCTTTAATTTTTTTTTTTATATACCTAACAGCAATCTTATATCACAAACATCAAACATCCAAGCCTTTTCGTACTGGCAAACTCCTAGGAGTCTACATACAAACTATGTAGCTCAAATGGTGGGTTGGTTGTAACAGACAGATTGAAATAATGACCATCATTGTCATATACATACACGTTCTCCTTTGGGGCCTCTATCTCCAGGCTTACCCATGATGCCCTGAAAAATAGACAGCAACATTGAAAATCACCACTTGCCAACAGTTTCCATTCTTCTGCTGGATTAGGTATTGTGCATGTAGTTTTGCAATAGAACAATTATTTTAAATGATCTTTTCCATACCTGAGCACCTGGTAATCCATCTTTTCCATTTATCCCCTATAAAGACAAAAACATGATGACTATTTTGAATTCTGCCTTAACAGGCATAACCACAACAAAAGGGTAATGTTTTAAGGACTTATACTTCCTGTGAGCTTTTTTTTTTTTTTTTTTTTTTTTTGTGAGAGAGTATGGCAAAGTGGAAAACAAAGTGGGATGCATGAGACTGTCACTTATATGTTCTACCACTTCAGGCAAGTTGCTTACCCTTGAAAGTACTGGCTTCTTTGCTTATAAACTAAGGACAAAACTAATGACCTTAAAACTAAGAATTTAGTGAAATAACAGAAAGTACCTAATTCACTGTAAATAGTCAACAAGGTTATTTTCCTTACCTATTTTATTAGGCACATTCTGAGAAAAAAGAAGATGCCCCACAGTGCTGGTGCCCTGTGTGTGGCATTTATTGTTACCTCTAAAACCTTTCCCAGCAGAGAGAATCATTCTCCGTAAATGGTCTCAGTTGCTGCTGGGGAAATCTCATAACATGGCCAGAGCATGATCCTGCTATGAAATGAACTGTCAGCCAGAGAACAATTGTTATTTTTCAGATGGAAAATATGAAAGGAAAGTAAGAAATCTGTAATCATGGTTTCTGAGAGTATTAAATAGTAGCTTTTTATTAGAAAACTAGAAGTTCCCTAAACTTTAAAAGGCAGTTCGGGAGATGGTAATAAAGCTCAGTCCTGCTTGGGGATTTATAAGACCAGGAGAACTATTGGCTGGAAGATGTAAGAAGGAAAAGCACTTGGGGTCAAATCAAATACCTAGAGTCCAGCAGCAGATGTGTTTTTGAGATTTGATTTGAAGAGGGAGATCAAGGTGAGGAAAATGATTTCTTAGCTAGCAGGCAATTGCATGGAAAGCTCCTCTGAAAAGCCTAGGAGACTTTTATTGTGCTGGAATGGATTCTATGAGGATGGAACTGCAGACAACCATGTGTTTTCAGTGCTGTAAATTACACTAAGATCTGTCACAGTTGATAACCCAACCAAAGTCTCCCAAACTCTCTGAAGCATCCTGGGAATTATCTAGAGCACTTTAACTAAGAGCATGTTACCTGAAGTGAATGGTTCAAAGAATTTATTACATCCAGAAACACAAGCAACAAAGATAAAGCCGATTAAGGAGAGGATATGAAAGAACTTTCCTGTCACTTGAATAAAAGAAGATAAATCTAGTGTAAAAATGTAATTCATGTTTTTGGTAACAATAAAAGAAAAGAAATAATCCTGTAACCTTTTCTTTTGTCTCCTATAATTCATCAAACTCTGTCATGTGTGTGCTTCTTTATATATGAAGGTGTTACTAACTTGATTTCCACAGAAGAGTCTTGATTTCTGAGTCTGACTATAAGCAAAGGTGCATTTGCTTCTCTTTCCCCTCATCTTGTTTATCTGGAAGAACCCCATTCCTGAGTCTAACTTTCTGTCTACTGTGTATCTCCATCTGAGCAGCTGAGTGGTTGACAAAAATCACATCCTGGCTCACTTATTCCAATCTAGATATACAACAAACAGCAGATGGTGAGCAGACCTTGGGTATAACCAGGTCTTCCTTCCATATTCCCTGATTTGACTGCTTTGTATGCTTCACTATATATTCCCTTCTCTCCCAACACCCAGTATCACCATCCGCTCCTCATGCTCAGGTGATGGATTCTTTCTCATTCTTTCACTGTGAAAATAAACAGGCGTGAACCACCTCCCTTTCTCCCCCTAAACCATCAGCCCACTGTATTTGTGCTTGGATGTGGGCCCCTTTCCCTCCTTCCTGTTGAAAGGATGAGCTGCCTCTGGCCCTTGTTAAGAGCTGTTTCCACTCATGAGTGGAATACTGGTTTTCCACCCCAACCAAAGTTATGTTCACTGTCAAATGGATCATTCTTTTCTAGATGCTAACATCAAGGGAATAATCTCTTACTAATAAGAGGCATAATCTCTTACTACATCTCTAAAAGTAGTACAAAATCACCAGCACATATTTACTTGTGCCTATATCGCTTTCTTTAAGTATGCTTATCATTCCTTTCTCTTAGTTCCCTTGACACCCTGGCAACCTGATTCACCTGGTTTGCTTCCTCTCTCATTGGCTGTACTTTCTCAGTCTTTTTGCTGGATTCTCTTCCTTACAGTTGAAGCACTTTTTCCCCCTTCCTATCTGTGATGATTCCATCTTATTCAATCTCAGGTTTAAAACCTAAATTAGTCCCCCTTGGTTTGGCCTCATCATTAATCTCAGGCACACACATTTTCACAACTTGCTTGACATTCCCACTTGAGTGTCTACTAGTGCCTTTCAAAGAATATGTCCAAACAAAACTCTTTTCTTCCCAAATTCACCCATGTCAAGTCTCTCCCATATCACCAGGTGCACCTGTCTTACACAGTTCCCAGACCTCAAACCATATCTCTTATTTCATCTCTCCTCACACTCCCATCTTATCCATCAGAAAGACTTGTTGGCTCTCTCTTCAAGGTGCACATCCTAGACCCCTGTGCTCCACGAACTCCCTGTCCCTACTGCCTTTACTTCTCAAGAGGATCAAGGCATGCTTCCTGATTATTCTCTTTCTACTCTGTTCCCTACATTCTGTGCTCCACACAATAGTCACAGTGATTCAAATTTGTAGTCTAATTATTCTCCTTCACCTCTATGAAAGCCCCAAGAGGCATCTTCAAATCAAGTCCAAGCTCCATTCATAGCTCAGATGTTTCCTGTGGCTGGCCGCTCTCTACCTCTTTCAGAATCATTCTTACTTTTCTTTAAACACAGTTCAGTCTTAACTTCAATACACCAGGCATACATCTCTACTAGGTACTCCTTTTTCATAAAACAGTGTCTACCTTTTTTCACCTTCCTGTAGCTTAATCTCTCATTTCACACAGATTTTTGCTCAAATGGCACAGCTTTTTCAACCACCCTACTTAAGTGACACTATGGCATCTTACTTTGCTAGATCTTCTTCTATCTGAAATTGTGTGTGTTTTTGTTGCCTGTGTCTCCAGACTAAACTATACCCTCTGATAAGTTACTGGCACTAAAAACATTGCTAGAATGTAGTAGGTGCTGAAGAAATATTTGTTGAATGAACACATTACTTTCTGTATAATTCCCTGGAATCCCAATGGTAAGTATTTCCATGATGACTCACAGGAGTAGAGAGGAAGTAACTGAAAAAGCAGGGAATAAAACTAATATTTATTAAGCACCTTCCACAACCAGGCACTGGAAGAGTTTACAATGTGGCAAGCTAGTTAGTTAAGTGACTGATAAAATCTTTGAAATCATAATTCAAAACCAGATCTTCTTGACACTCACTGCATGTCTCCCATTGTTTTCATGTTGCCTTCTCTGAGGAGAGTGTGCAGGGAATGAGGCAACACTGAAGGTTTTACAGGGTTTTACAGCTTCATGAGCCTGTGGTACTTGCTTACCTTCACTCTCTCTTTCTACTAATTGCACCCATTTCCCTATAGACCATTGCAAATAAACAAGCAAAGGGAGCAGGGATCTTCTTTAAAAGACCAATCTGACAGCGGGGTATGTCCTATTCATGTTTATGTTCTCTTCCTTGGGGTCCAGCACATCCTTCGCAAACAGCAGGGACTAGATGAATATAGGTTGGATTGAATTGAATTGAATTAGTAGGAATGACTCTTACAGGGCCATCAATATTCTATATCAGCAGTTGAGAGCTCTTATAGGACACAAGGTGATGATATATTTGGCAGCAGTGATTTGTGAAAGTGTAAGAATAAGGCCCATAGATAAAGGAGGGGAGCTGAGAAAATAGCTCTACTTAAGTCTTTAGCTTAACATACAGGTGTTATAGCCATGGGTTTTCTGTTTCTTTATATTTTGGGACGTGACAGGCCATTTTATTTCTTAACTCCACTGAGAACATTAGACTTAAGAAATAATGAATCTAATTTCCTGACACTTAAGACAAAATGCTTACTAGTTTCACCATTGTTTCAGGCAGAAGGATACCTCACAGAGATGGAGGACACTCATGAGAACTACACTCCAGAACATCCATTCGCAATCTTGCTCTTACTTCCTTGGAAACCACTTACTCAAATCTCAGATTTTCTGAGGAGATAGGAGAGGAGGTATTGCTTAGAATATTTGTCAAACTGGAAACATTTAAAGTAAAATGTCTTACTGGCTTTCCTGAGGGTCCTTCTGGTCCAGGGAAGCCTATGTCACCAACAGGTCCTCTCTCACCCTATAGATGCGCCCACAGGGAGAAAAGGGTGTCAAAGAAGCTTTAAAACAGCGTGAAGGTGCAAGTGTTCAACACATAGCTGACAACTCACCGGTTCTCCTGGAAAGCCCGGAGGTCCTGGAGCTCCAGGTTTTCCCTGGGAATTTAAAGAGAAATGTCAGGAGACAAATGACTGAGAGGCCACATGCTTCCTTCTCTGGTGGTGACTGCACTAAGTGACTCTGCACTAAGTGTTCCTAGTGGGACAGCATGAAGGGGCCATGCATTTGATTCTACAGGCTGGAAGGTACAGATTGAGCGCAGATCCCCAGATGATTATATGTGTATATCATTCAGGGAAGGATAAGGATAATATTTTTGAGACTATTAAGCTACTGTATCCCCATTACTGAAAACCTCACTCAAGCTTTCTGACTGGTGCGGAAAGGCACAAAGGGGTCAGAGAAATCTTTCTTAGATTTTTGAGTTTTGTAAAAGGATTTTATAATTCAGAGTAAAATAGGCTGGGTAAAAGCTTGCTTGACTTGAAAAATCAAATGTGATTGAAGGAGACAGGAACAATTGATTTGCTCCAATCCACTGTGGCTTGGCTGACTGACAACAGAGAAACCCTGGTGTAGAGAGACCATGGGAGGAATAAGGGAGAAAGACAGCTAGCAGAGACAGGAAGCAGAGGAAAATCAATGCCCAGACATGGCTTAAAAACACTGCCTTTGAGAAGGAATGCCTCCTATCCTTTGAACCTAATGGGGCAAATAATGTTGGGAAGTAGGTGTGAGGCCCAGACCACAGACATTGCAGTAAGTTACCAGGGGACCTGGTAACTTTAGAGACCTGGGAGAGATTCCCTCACAAGTCCAGAGATGACTCAGCAATTAAACGAGGTGGATGGAAAGCACCTCATGTGCATAAGCAGGATCTCCTAAACTCCCGTGAGCCCGAGCTGGGGATGCATTAGAGCTAAGATCAGTGTTGAAAAGTTTTGGTATGGACACAAGGGGATGGAGAGGGCTCAGATCTGGCACAAAGTGGTGAGGGACATTGATAGGTGGCAGCAACAATTTTACAGATGAGGAGAGGGTAGTCTGGGAGAGAATAGACAGGAAGAGAGGGTAGATAGACCAGAGGGCCCTCCATTGTTATCACTTAAAGCAATCCCAGCCTCAGCCTCCTGTAGCTGGGATTACAGGCACCCGGCACGGCACCCGGCTGCTTTTTCAGGACCAGATCTCACTATGTTGCTCGGGGTTGTCTTGAAACTGCAAACTCAAGAGATCCCTGACCTCTTGCCTCCGAGCACTTGGATTACAGGCGAGCACCACCATGCCTGGCCCCATAGCCTTTTTTTAAGGAAGTGTGGCCACAGAGCCCTGAGAGACTCCTGAGTGGACCTGAATATGCCAGAAAGGGATACATGGTCTGTTCTAGATAGAGTAAGGTTGGGTCTGTTTGGTTCTCAGCAGAAAAAACACAATCTTAATAGGTAACCAGAACAATCTCAAATATACATAACATGCAATTGACTATTTTAGCTATTTTAAGCATACAATTAAGCACAGTCACACTGTGCAATCATCATTACTATTTGTAGAATCTTGTAACTATTTTATTTTTTGAGTCATAGGTTGGTCCAGTTATTAAAAAAAAAAACAACCCTAGGTTTTATTTTTCATTAAACAGTTGTATATACAGTGTGGAAAATTCTCACCCCTTCCTTACTGCTATAATTGTCAGTTGATCCTCTTAACCATGGGATATGAAAATTATCTTTAAAAGTAAATGTTCCAGGTTTCAGATAACAGTTGTTAGGCTAACCCATTATTTCCATTATGCTGCATCCTTAAAAATACCTTCAGAAACCTGTATTTGGGTTGCCTTTTGAGGCTGTCAGTAAAGGAGGGGGCAGGTTAGAAGGTGACTTGGAGCAGTCATGAAGTAGGCTTCCAGATTTCCAGATATGTTGCTAAGAAAAACAAATGGTTTGGTGGGGTTGGTGGGGTGGGGGGAAGGGGAAGGAGGAAGGAATGGGATTAAGTGTGAACCAGTTTTCAAGAACACTTTCTCACATAAAAAAATCTGAAGAACTTGCTAAAGAAAATATTTTCATGTTACTTTTATAGTCATACTAATATTTAAATTACTAAATAGGGAATGGCATTCTCTATAAAAACTGGTTTTCTATGGACTACAGATGAGATTTATTTTTTGTTAAATTAGTAACTAAATAGTGTAAAGGAGAGTGACTGCAGGTCTTTTAAGGTGGTGGTATAGTGGTGGATAGTTGTGGGTAGTGGTGGTGGGTGGTAATCGTGGTGGGTAGTCAGTGTGGTGGTGGTGGTGGCGGTGGTTAGCTCTGAGTGGTGGTGGGTATCAAGAGATGTCAGCGGGTGGTGGTGGCAGACCCTTTCTTGTCTTTCTCATATTTCTATGATTCAAGCACACAGTTTCCATTGACTTTCTTACACTGGACCTACACGCAGGGGTACCTAAGCAAGTGGATATATAGCTTCTTATTCATAAAGCATGACCACAAAATTTTAATTAGAGCATCATGAATGAAGATCAGAATGATCCCCAGGGCTCAGAGAAATGATTTCAACCTTTCCTGAAGCACTTCCTATTCATTTGAAAAGACCTTGATGAGATTAAAACGTTTGGCGCCAGAGAGCAACAAAAATGATTGAGAGGATTGAAGGGCTAGTTTTATGAGGAGATATTAGCTGCAATATAAAACTATGCTGTTACACTGGGCTGAGGGAATCTCAGGCAGATTGCAGTTTAATACAAGGAACTTGAAGTATATATGCCTGAGGAGGAGAATTTTGCCTTTTGAGGATCAAGAAACCTTGAAATATGACAAGAATAGAGAAACAAAACAACCACCTCTCAAAGTATGTTCTTATAATATTAATATATAGATATAGCTATATGATACATTATATGTATATTACTGTATTGTCACAGGTAACTCAGTTTCTCTCTCCATTCACCAAGAATAAAATAAAAATGAGGAGACTGGGGCTTTTGTGTGGTATGAGAAGGGCAGGAGGTGGTTGTACTTTTTAAAATGGGGGTTTCATGAAATTTAGGAGTTACCAAGTTTAGGCATTATCAAGTACTCCCTAACACTCCTTTACCCCCAACTTGTTATGGAGACCAGAATCATTAATTTGTGAAAATAATGTGAGATAATTTGGACTCACCGATATTCCAGCCATTCCTGGAGGACCTGCAGGGCCTCGATCTCCCTATTTGGATTAAAAAGCATTCTCTTAGTAATGATATCTATAAAATCTTTAGATATAGAATTAATGTTGAAAAGATTATTTAGAATTGGTAAAGCTTTTATTTGGAATTGATATTACCAATATTTGCTCATGTGATGTTGTATGGCATTCTATATGCTGTATTTTGTTCATAATATCAAAGCAAATAATAATTTCAACAAAAACCATCAATCATGTTATCATCTCTGTTACCTATTTTTAATTAAGCACCATTCATACTTATGGCTAATATTTTATTCCAAATATATAAAAGTATTCTTTATGGTTATCTAAAAGATTAAGTACATTGAATGTCTTCTTAAAAGTTTTTTCTAACCTCTCATTGGATGTTCATATAAAGATATTTGCAACTAGGGATTTTGTAGTTGTTTTCACTAAAGCAGTCAGAGGATCCCTTCAATTACTCTGAACATTACTATCACTATCTCAATTCTCTTTCCAAAGGCAATGTGGTATTTCAGATAAAGCTGACAATGCTAAAAATATCAATGATTATATATGGAATGGTAAAATGGTACTTGTTGAGCAGAACATTTAAAAACATCATCACCAGGGACATAAAATAAGACTTGATTAAATGGAGAGCTATGTTTTGTTCTTGGAGGGCAAGACAAAGTTGTAAAGGTGTCATTGTTACCCAAACTAATTTATAAATGTAATGCAATTCCTACAAAATTGCAGCTTTGATAAAAAGATATTAAAGTTCATCTGGACTAATAAATAAAAGAAGGTATAAAAAAAACAAGAGAAGAATAAAAAAGATTAGCAATACCAGTATTAAACACATATAAAGCTATAGTAATTGAAATAATGGAATAGAGACATAAGATTAAGCAATACATCAATGCAATATTAGAAATGTTAGAAAAAGATGAGCATTTATAATAGGGTTCAGTAAAGAAAAGGATATGATATATTATTTAACAAATAGTGGTAACAACAATATGTTTTTGAAAAGAATTTATTTCTTCTCTTTATATTCTATTCTATTTAAATTTCATTTGCATTATGCAAAATATAAAATAATATGAATGATAAACTAGCTACAAGAAAAGATTATGTGATTTTGATTTTTAGAATGAAAATTTTATGCATTTAGGGCATAAAAGTTATCAGAAATCATAAAAGAAAATAGCTTTAGATTTGATCACATAAAAGTATTTATATATACTTAGACTTATAATGTGTAAAAACTTCCTTATTTGGTTGGTTATCTTTTGTCTTAATGATAGTTTTGTTCACTGTGCACCAGCTTTATAGTTTGATGTAGTCCCATTGATTTGTTTTTTGCTTCCCCCCTCCTTTGGAGTTCATCTCCAAAGATATCAGAGAGTATTTTTTCAATGTTTTCTTCTATGTATTTTATGGCTTCATGTCTTAACTCCAAGTACTTAATCCATTTTGAATTAATTTTTGTGTATTGTGTGTATATTGACAGTATATGGTATCTAGTTTTCCCAACACCATTGGTTGAGGGTTTTCTTTTCCCATTTAACACTTTTGACTCCTTTTTAATAGATTAACTGTCCATCTAAATGTGTGCTTCTTTATCTTCTCAATTCTATTCCATTGTTCTGTGTATTTTTATTCTAAAACACTCTTGATTGCAATACTTTTGTAGTACTGTTTGTAGACTGTAGTCATTTAAATCTCCATTATCCAATATTATCAGCTTTTATTTTTTTACTTTTTGTGGTGAAAATATTTAGCAAAATTCAACGACACAGAATAGTAGTTACCTACCATCACCATGCCATATAGTAAATTTTCAAAGCTTATTTCTCTTGTCTGAAACATTCTTCCTTCAACATTCTTCCTTCTTTAGCTTTTATATCCCCTTTTTAGGATTATAAATTCCAAGAGGGAAGACATTTTTGTCTGTTTTGTTACCTTATTATTTCAAAACCTAAGACCTTTTCCTGTCTCAAAGTAATGTACTTATTAAGTGTTTTTGAATGTTAAATGAGTGAATACATTATAACCTTTTTACTTACCTTCAAACCTGGAAATCCTTCTAGTCCTGGCAACCCCATTGCACCAGGTTCTCCCTGTTAAATATGAACATATGAGATGCAGGAACAATGATCAAAATACTTTGAAGCAATGGAGTCAAAACCAGTAAGTTTTGCTTAAATATCTCCTCTGTATTTTGGAACAATGTAGCAATGGAGCAAGTAAATTGTATGCTCTGTTTCAAGGATTGTATTCTTGGACTCAGTGTCTAAAAACAATTTGAGAACAAAGGTGCTTTTTGAGAAGTATGACTATGTTTTCCATTTAATTTCTTTTTGTTCAGACCCAGAATTTAATCAAATAAATCCCCTTAGTTAATAATAACTCCAATTTCAATTAAGAGTTAGGAGGAAATATAGGACTTTAATAAAGTTTGCCAATGTGTGAGGTTCCTATGACTTCTAGGTCAGCAGACTACTCTACTCCTTAAAAGTAGATGAAGATAGAGTTCTAAAAGCAAAATCAATCATCCATCAATATTCTCCACAGCTAGATATGGATTGGGACTGCTTCAGAGGTTGGCGGTAGCAGCAAAATCTCCAATGATTTGAAAAATTATTGGTCAAGCTGATGTCTCACTAAAGACAGGTGTTTCCTTTAGGAAATGAAACAAAATAAAAAACTTTGGCATATTCTGATCATTACTACCAGGTTAAATGGTGTCTGTACATCCTCAAGGAACACATTGAGAGGTGTTGTGGTGAAGGAAGCTGATAATTCTGAGCATATAACATTAGGACTTTTAAATCAGGATAAAGTAAGTAATTGTTCGATACTACTACTACTGTGTTAGGTGGAAATATTTTGTTAGAACACCTAATTACATAGGAATAGGAGTTCTGCATTTAGTTCTCTGCAAATGTGATTTTATATCCATAATTCTAATCTACTTAAAAAATATCACCAAGGCTTAAAATCCCACTATTATTTATGCTATTGTTTTTAATTACAAAAATACTTGATGACTTGTATGTAACTTGGTACTTTTCATGCTTTAGAAATAATTTAAATGTTCACTAATACATAATTTGTCAATTAGAAAAAAATGGTTAAAGATTCTATTCTGATTAAAATCCCTTAATAGAACCCTGTGTCATTGACACATGAAATAAGCTCTGTTTTTCTTTGTTTATATTCTCAACAATGCTTAGGACAGAAGAAGATACTCAACTCATAAATATTTGTTTGCAATATACTACTAATTAAATATTTAAAATATACTTACAAGTCAAATATCAAAGGAATAAAATGCAGTACTTCAAAATAAATTCCACTGGGGGTAAAATTTCACCTTTAAAGTTTTACTGAGTAGATTAGAAAGAGTGGTGTAGAACTAACACCATGGAGCTTAAAGGATGTTGGAAGAGAAAATCTCCACACTCCTGCCCCCCCCACCTCAAAATGACTTTTTCACTTTCTATTCTGTGACCTGTAATTTTACCATTCCTGGCTCATTTATATCATGTGAGAGATTATTTTCTCAACTTGAGAAATTAAAATTTCTTAATCAAGCTTCTTCAACATAATCTACAAGTTATTAATATATTTACAAATTACTAACTTGTAAATATGGTTACAAGTTGTTAAACTAAAAGAGTGTTCTAGAAAAACCAGTGAGAAGTCAAGGTGTAGTATGTAGTATATGTTGTAGTATGAAAGGAAAAGGGAAAGTAACAGGAGGAAATTTTTATCAATAAGATTAAAGAAAACTCCTTAGGGTAGATTCCCAAGAGAGCAATTGCTGGGTCATATGGTAGTTCCATTTTCATTAATTTGAGGGTCCTCCACACAGCTTTCCATAGAAGTTGAACCAGTTTACATTCCCACCAGCAGTGTAAGAGTGTTCCCTTCTCTCCACATCCTCACCATCACTTGTTGTTGCCTGTTTTATAGATGTGGGTCATTCTTACTGGTGTAAGGTGGTATCTCATTGAGGTTTTGATTTGCATTTCCCTCATTGCTAGTGACGTTGAACAATTTTTCATGTGCCTGTTGGCCATTTTGTATTTCCTCTTTGGAGAAGTGTCTCTTTAGTTCTTCCCATTTTTTGATTGAGCTTCTTGTTTTGCTTTTGTTTAGTTGTGTGGGTTCCTTGTGGATCTTCGTTGTTAAACCCTTATCACCTAAGGAGACCTCAATGCTTGTACAAAGGGACACCTGTGCTCAGATGTTTATTGGAGCACTATTTATAATTGCAAGGACATGGAAGCAACTGAAATGTCCCAAAACAGATGACTGGATGAAAAAGATGTGGTATATATACACAATGGAATATTACTCATCAATTAAAAATGACAAATTGAATGATTTTATAACATGAATAGATGTAGAAGAAATCATATTAGCAGAAGCAAGTCAAAAAGAAAAAGACAGAAACCAAATGGTTTCACTATTATATGGGACATAGGAACGATAAACGAAAAGCCATGAAGAAAAGTCAAAACAAGCCAACAACCAAATTAAAGTACACAACTCAGGGGTGGTGGTGGTGGGACAGGGTGGGAACAGTCAGGGAGGGGGGCTGAACCCAGAAATCATAAAGATGTGAAATTTATATATAAATAAATTATTTAATATGAAAAAAAGATAAAAGGAAACTAAAATTAGAATGAGGGAAATGGTTGGTGAAAGTATTACAAATGGTTACAAATAAAGAAAAGGCAGCATGGGTAGTAAAGCAAACTTAGAAATTACATATTTGGGATTCAGAAAATCAATACTAACCAGTTGAAATCAAACTTCCAGGGAGTAAACTTACTTTTAATATATATTGATTAATAAGAAAAAGTAAGCTCTTTAATGTATTACCTTTGAGAGCATATTTAGATAGGGAATGTTTATTTTTATGGCTTGTATTTGCTCATTTAAAAGTTAGTCATCCAGTCATATAGAACTGAATTGTAATGAAAGAGCCTTCTTATTTTCACTTGGCATGGAAAGTGGTTTGAAAATTTATTTCCATTTCAGGTGCATCTGAGCTTAAGTATATACTCACAGGTTAAAGTAACACACAAATGAAATATGAAGGATGAAGCATATGCTTGAAAAGGACATGACAGGAAAAGCTGCCAAGGAACTAGGGGAAATCTAATTGAATTTGGCAGAACTTTCCCAGTGAAGCTCCATGGCTAGAGGGATGCTTGAGAACAATTTCCTCCACTGGGGGTGGTGGTGGTGGGGGTGGTGGTGGTGGGGGTGGTGGTGGTGGATCTCCTTCCATGCTGAGCATATTATCCTCCTGATACATTACTCCTAATCAGCAAGTTTATGACAGCACACCACATCTCCTCCAGAATAACTGCTTAAGACATTCAAAGCAAATAAAACAGCTCCTTTCTTTTTGTCAAGGAGATAGCTGACACATTAAGGAATTTCTTTCCAGCAGGTATTCCTCTTCTCCAATCTACTTAACACTGAATCAATCATCAAAATAGTGCCATTAGAAGGAAATGTCCCATTTATCAAGAGTTTTATATGTGCTTTCCTCCATAACAGGGTGATTTTTAAAACATACCAAAGAAAGAGAGATGAAGGTCAAGGACATCGACTACATTAGAACTGATGCATCGTAGAAATGAAGAACCCCGCTCGCCTGTCTGTGGTCACTGTCTGCTGCCTCCAACATGGTGACTGAAGGACAACTAAGGCAGACCATCCCTGCCTGATGTTTTTCTTTCAAAACTTAATAAGGTCCTTTTTTCTAAATGTCTTAAAACATGGGAATATACATACCACTGGACCAGGATCACCTTTTGGGCCCTGTAAGAAAACATAGGAAAGACATGTCAGAAATAATGACTGTATCAAAATCATAAAGCCTGAAGCACATTTCTCTGATTTTCTTAAATACACATATATTGCCTGCAAATGTGTTTTATGTACTTTGTCACTGCATACCTTTGAAAATAAGATGAGGAAATGTTATCTTGCTGAAACTCCCGTGACAGTGATTGCTTGGACAATGATTTAGCTCTTAGTTTTAGGATGAAAAAGTGATCCCACTATGCACAGCCATCTCCTTTATTTTGGCTGTGAACATTTTCTCAACTTTATTATAATTGTTTTTACGTATTTCCTCCTGCATGCATTTTCAGTCATATTTGTAAAATTTATAAAATTCTGCTATGAATTTATGTTTTTCTTATTAAGAGTTTTTAAGTTAAATCCTCTTTTTTAAAATTGTGAATATTTACCTAATGTGGTAAACAATTATACTCACAGGGGGGCCTGGCGGGCCTGGGTAACTGGGAGCAGTAACACTTCCCTTCAAAAAATAAAAGAAATGTGATAAGAATTTATAGTGACTCATAACTGGAAAATTATTTTGCATAATCACAAAAGCAAATACCTGGATTTTATATAAACTGCTCATTCCATTTCCTTCGTTATATGGTACACCCTAAAGAAAGAAATGAGACAGAATTATTCTTTTAGGTTAATAGCTACCATCTCTACTTTCCTTTTTTAACCAAACAATATTTTCCCTATCTTATTGTAGAAAATAAGCTTAATATTATAAGTAAGATAATATGATGTTTCCATTTTGGGGTTTTCAAAGCAAATGTAGGGAAAATGATGGGGAGTGTGAGGTGTATCTGGAGTACACACTTTCAGTGGGGGTGTGATTAATATTCAGGTTTGACAGATGAGACACTAATGCATTCAGAGGAAAATATTATTTACTCATTAAAATTCAGTTTCTGAATTGCCAATTTATGCTAACTTTATAGCCCGCTGACCTTCGGGCTATAATATGGTAGTGTTGAGGAAGATCTGACTAGGGAACAATTTGGCTACTGAAAAGCAATTTTTCCCCATTGTTCCTTCATACCAAATAGAAAACTAATGTAAACATGGTAGATGAGGTACTAGCAACCTTATGTGATGTTTCCACAAAAAACATATTCTTTTGAACAAGAGAGAACAAGAACGTCCTAAAACAACTGACTTGTCAATGGAAAGTCCTAGAGAACTAACATTTAAAAAACTAACTTGAGAGTCTTTAGAAAGCATATTTTTTGGTGTCAGAAAAAAGCTGTATATGTAAAGTTTAACCAGGATGCTTTACCTTTAAAAAATTGGATCAATAATGAAGTGTGCATTTTCCTTTTTGTGATTTCCATTGTTTGGTTGCAAAACTGAAGAAGCCATCATTTCAATATTTTTAGACAATGGTGGTCACTGGTGTTCAGTGAACATGATTGTCATGCATCTTCAAACTATTAGTGATGGAAGAGAAATACTCCATCATTTAGTCCTTTATTATTTCATTCATTCATTTGACTATGGCTGAATGTCAATTTTAGTGTGTTATGTCATGAAGAGATGAGAGTACTTTTGTCTGAAGTTTCCCAGGGAAGACAACATTTAATATGTGTCCCGAACAAGTAGTTTCAGAGAATTCAGGGGTCAGAAGAAGATTTCATAAGCTCACTGTAAAATAGAGGTCCATTTCCTAAGTTTATGTTCTGAACACTATTCTTTCCATTGGGGAGGGTATGCATTTTAGGATTTGAGCCCCTCAAAATTTCTGCAATGCTTTATTGTAAAGAAAGGGAAATGGTAAGTAAACAAAGATGAAGAATAGGTTTGGGAAACTAGAATGCAAATCTCTTCACTTAATTGTATGAAACACACAACTATATACAGACTGGTAATATACATTTACTGTCTTCAGAAGGTCACAGCTGAATTCTGCCCCCTTCTCCAGTCAGTTTGGCTCCTGAAACTATTTCCAAGAGTTAGGTGGAAAAACAATTTTAATCTGTACCAAAGCTCTGCTGTAATTATAGCAAGTCTCCACTTGAGGGCACACTTGCCACAGAGAGAGGCTCCTTTTCTAAGCGGCGTCTCTGATAAAGTGCACCTTTGCTTCAGTTTCGAGCACAAAAACATGGATGGCAATTGCTTTGCACTAGGTGTGAGACAAACAGAATTTTCTGTTCCTCAGACATCACGGATAGTAACAAATATATATAGCATAATATCAAATCTCTACTACCAATATGCATTGCTGGATGGGATTTCTCTTCCCCCACCCCCAACAGTTACTCTTTTTGTCTGTGGGTGAGGCTAATTGAGATTAAATGACTTTCTCAGGGTCCCCCAGGCAGGAGGTGGAGAGGCAAGTCTGGGTACACACTCAGGTTTCCTGGGTCCACATAAAGAGGAGTACAGGGTACTAATCTAGGGCTGAGCTAAATGGGTACAAGGGAAGAAAAGGGAAATCAGATATGCAAATACATATCATTTACATTTATACATAAAGTTCAGAAGATTTTTACCCTTGAGCTCATCTAAATGATCTGACTTCTGAGTTAACAGTCTTATGTAGACACACAAATGTAGTTTTAAACTGGAGCAACTCACAGGAGGTCCGGGTGGTCCAGGCTGCCCAGGAGGTCCCTCGCTGCCCTGCAAGGGATATACAGACCAAAATCAATGGCTCAGCTATTCCTTCTCCAGGTCTATGCACCAGATTGTGCTTGCTCAGAGAGCCATACTCAGGAATCAATAAGACTTGTCATTTTTATTTCAGTTTTGCAAAGTCTTATTCAGCCTGGCTTTCTCTCCATCACCTGGGGAAATACATTTCTAGACCACAGGCACAGTTAATGTCTTTTCCACACCCATTCAGATTTTCACTGTGTGCCCCAGGAATGAAGCTTATTTTTAGATGGAGCTAGACAGCCTAGGTGATCGGGTCTTGGATTTCAAGTACAGGTGGGTGAACGCTCCCTACGGTTAGGTGTAGAGCAGAGTTCTTGCATCAGGGGCAGGTTCTGTGTCAGTCTCACTTTAAGTCTCACCTCCACCACCAGAGGGGCGGATCATATAGTTAGACCAAAGAAGAAATCACAACCTGTGTTGCATCTGCAGGAAGAGAAAATTCTTTTACTTCTTAAGTTAATATCAGGCTCTATAATCAGTTCAGGCATCTCCACTGAACAAAAGTGACAGTGTACAGCACTGTTTAAGGGGAATGTTCTATATAATTTAAACAGTTTCAGACATTCTACTTGTAACGAAACAGGCTGAAAATGGAATTGTGAAAAACAAATTCAGGTTGAGACTTGAAGTTCACTCTTTTTGTAAAACATAAAATGCTTATAAAGTTCATTTTAAGTAGACGTAATATTGTCCCTCTGGGGTCTTCATACAGTTTTTCTCTGTTTTTCTTTTAGCATAATAGTCTGTAAGATCATATAAGTTCCTCAATATCAGGGGCAATGGCAAAAAAAATGGTTACACAGATCAAAATTAGTAAAATGCCTATTTATAAGACCTAGGAATATTGAGGGATCTTAGCTTATTTCCATAAAGATGATGAAGGATTTCGTTCCAATCTTCCCATTTTTTCAGTACCAAACACATCACAGAAATTTTTTGCTTATATTGTTATCAATAAAAGCAAACTGTTAAATTTTTCTTGCTATGTGCCCGCCTGAGAATGAGTGACAACAAGTATATTGTATCTTTTCCCAAGATACTTGGATGGTGGCTCACTCTCTAAGACAAGCCATATCATGCTGACTGCAGGCCATGTCCTTGAGAGGATTATGTCATAGTTTTCATGATCCAACAAACAAGGAAAAAATATGTGCCTGTTGAAAAGACCTTTTTCTCCCAGCACAATTAAAAGTCATTTTTCCATTCTTGATGGTGCCCCAAAGCTCATCTCAGTGTGGAATTCACATTAACTTCAAAAGGCAAATCTCTGACTGAATAATTTCCACAGAGAACAGAGGAAAAAGGCTTGTAAAGTTTGGCAAGCTCCTTGGGATACTATCAGAAAAACATGTGCTGAGACTATCTAGAATAAGCACATTGTTTCCCTGCAAACTTGAGGGGAATCCTATGTTCCTTGATGTCACTGAGTCCCATTCTCTCAGTTCAGGCTGGAAGCCACTTGAGGGGTTCATGTCAATCTTAACTTTCATTTCCCTAATTTGAACAGCTTGTTTTATGTCACATACTTACTATCGCCGTCTGGACTCAGATGTAGAGTCAATTTGGATGTTAGATTGAGTAAATACATGAAATCCTGTGCTCTTCTGGTCTCACTTCTGTATTGCTTTTGATTCTAGCAATTCATTTGTCCCAGAGACTCAACTCCCCAGGAAACAAGCTAACTTGGCTTCTTAATGAGTTGCCCCTATTACTCTCAAAGGACAGAAGTTCTGGATTTCCTCAGCGAGCACTGGGTTATTAAAATCTTGGTCCTAGGAGCCTGCATGCTCTCTGGAGCCATGGCATCTTAAGCTGGAACTCCCTAATAAAATACCTTACCTGCCATATCTTCAAGAGACATCTTTAATTCCATCTGTGCAATAGCTATGTGCCCAGGATGCTGAATCCAGCTTGGACTTTTGGTATACAGCACCAGTATTCTATTCATCAACATCTATTCTAGTCATTCTATTCATCCTCCTAGGAACATATCTCCCTTATTCAGATCAATTTTTGAACTTTGTTCTTTTAAGACCAAAGCAGAATACTTGTTCTCTGACAGCATTCCAATTCCTTCTTTCAGACTTTGCTTGATTTTCTGGCTTTCTCTATAAGTGGTCTCACTCTGTTCTCACCCAACTCCCAATGCTGACTATACCTTGTCACCTTTCGCTCCTGAGGGACCAGGATGTCCAGTTCTTCCCAACAAACCCTGTGAAACACAAAACTAAGTTTATTATGGATATAACAATTAAATGACCAAAGCATACTGGAAGTAGGTTGTTAAAAATGGATAGATTTTGAAGGTCATTTGATCCTAATTAAATCAGTCCTACAAGCTTACATTTCTTCAGGCTGATATAGCAGCTGTATCCTGCTGATAAGCCCTTGCAAGGGTAAATTTGTATTTGTGGTAGCTTTTTCACCTTGGCCAACCACATTTAATGACCTTAATTGGAACCTTTTGATACATTTAAGAATTTAGCCCTGCTGTTTAAAGGGCAATTTACATAACATTATGCCTTCCTAAATGAGCTATAATTTTGGTAGTGATCAACATTTTAAATACTTTAAGACAGGGCAGAATTAACAATGTGCATATTGAGTTATGTGATCTGCATTGGAAAATAAAATTTAATTTTAAATCTTCTTTGAGACTAGAGTTAGCTATACTTTCTATGGTTCTTTTCATGACTATTTCTCTTAATGGTAGTGCACAATTTAAAGGCAGGTTTGCTCTATAACTGATAGAAGTATAACTGGTGAAAGTATAAATGATGAAATTTTAATTACAGTGAATCCATAATTCAAAACATTAAAGGATATATTACATTTTACTTGTGTGGAAAATAATATTTGCATGGGAACTCTAAGAAGAGTTGGAAAAATTGAGACAAGTAGGATTGCTAGATTTAGGAAATAAAAATACAATGTTTGGGACAAACATGTTACAAAGTTATTTGCTTTAAATATTGTATATACTGTATTATATTATTATATATTATATAGTATATATATTATTATATACTATATATATACTATATATACTATATATACTATATATATATACTATATATACTATATATATAGTATATATATAGTATATATAGTATATATAGTATATATATACTATATATATAATAATTATATATTATTATATAGTATATATATTATATAATAATATATATATTATATATTATTTAGTATATATATACTGTATTATATTATTATATATTATTATATAGTATTATAAAGGTGACTCTAGACCTATGTTCCATTTGAGTGAGAGATTGGTTTAGCAGGAAGGAAAGGAAGTGATTCTAGTATAGGAAAACATGAAAGCCACAGATAAAAAAGATGATAACGTTGTATTTGAGGGACACTGACTAAAGTGGAGGGTATTTTACATACACAGGAATAAAAAGACATGAAATCTGATAATTCTTGACCCATTTTTCCTCTCTGGAAATTGAATTCTCAGTTTATGGTGCTTAAGAAAAAGTGCGTGTATAATCATCTGAATATCTCTTCCAAAGGGTAATGTCAAAATTATATATGTATACAACTAAGAAAATAGAACACTGTTTTACATCAAACTTCGGTTCAAATAAACTAGCTTAATCCCAGACTGCTTTCTAGCCTGGTAGAACTCTGATGACAAGTTGCCAAGATCCTGAGCCATCTTATGTTACATGAAATGAAAATCTGAAAGGCTGAATGAGGTTTCATTTCCAGGCAATTGCTGAATAATTGACATAGAGGCACAGGGAACAAAAAGCATTAAGGAATACTAGTTCCTCTTGCATCACCCCAACAGGTATGAACTGTGAATGGAGCAGTATTCCTAAATACTTACAGGGGGTCCAGTAGGGCCTGGTGCACCTGGAATACCTGGAATTCCTTGAAGACCCTAGAAGAGAAAATTTCTACCATAAAACCTCTTCTATCATTGCAAATAACACATTTCAGTTAATCAAATATTTCACTTTTGAAAATTAAACGTCTATTTTGGCAAATTGAAAAACACAGTATAGGTCTCATATAAAAATCCATTTTCAGACGAGATCGGGCACGTTCAGGGTGGTATGGTCGTAGACTAAAAATCCATTTTCAAATAGCAAGGATGGTGAATGAAAATGCCATAGCTTGGAGTCTGTAACAACAACTTTATTGTGTTTGGTGACTCACAAAGCATTTCTGATCTCATAGACTCACCCAGTGACAATAGCATCACTGAGAAGCCAGCTCTGTTAGAGCATGAAAGTACAAATTTCAGAATGGCAGGATGCCATCAAAGAAATATGCAACTACACTGATGCTTCATTCAGCAAGTATAAAAAATGGAATATATCTTATGATATAATATTTAGTCTAGCTGGACAGTTCATAATAAGAAGAAATTTGGTTCATCAGTGAATTTCAATTTGGAAACTTGTGATGTTGTTTAAGCATAAGAATGAATGGATTGCCCCTCCCTCCTCTCCTTGGCTTTGTACAATAATGCTAATTATATTGGCTGAGGTGTAAGATGGGAAGACTTACATATTTAAGGAAGAACTGGCAAGATGAACTGGTAACTTGTGTAATTATTTGTATTTATTTACAAGTGTGCCAACAATAGGATATTAAATAAATTGCAGAAAATCCATAATATGAAATATTTTGCAACTATTAAAATGTTTCAGCAAATTGTTGGGTTATATGAAAAAATAAGTTATAAAATGTTACATAGAGTAGGGTCCAAATTATTTAGAGTTATAAATGCACTTTATAAAAGATGAGAATAGTAAAAGGTTATAATAACTTTTGGAGAAATTAACTGTTGAATGTGTTTGAGAAGACTGTATTTCAGATTTCTTATAAGTGTGCTCATGTTGGATATTCTGCAACTCTTCTAAAGGCACCTAAGACTGTAACCTCGAACAACTATTTTTGCAAAATAAGATATTTCCACCAAGTAGGATAAATAGACCAGATCCATATGTGTTAGGGTCAGGTTTTTACTATCAAATGAATTTACTACAAAGTTGGGACAATTTTCCAGGTATTCCAGAGGCTTCTGAGCTTTGGAATTGTGGATGAGGGGTTTCAGATTAAACTATTAAGATTATTAATAATCCTCCCTTGACAATGCAACTAGGGAATAACTTTCTTCTAGAGTTCCTGTGGATTTCTCAAATATTCTACAATAAACTCAGATGACTTCTATAATCAAAAAAAGATACATTTAAATTCCCTTTTGTTATTTCAGCGAAGCATGACAGACACATCAAATTCTAGATTGAATGGCTCCATTCTCTAAGGATTTATTTATTTTTTACTGAGTAATGATTTTTGTATTTCTTAACAATTCATTGTTATAATGCAATTCCTTTTCTATTTACTGTGATGAAATATTTTTTCATCATATGCATTGTACATACATTGTATATAATATCTGTATTTGCCAGAGTTCTGTAGGATTAAGACCAGGATTCTGGGAATTAAGGATCTCTGCCTCTATGGCATAAAGCATCAAGCACAGGCAAACCTGTCATCTAATATTGCTGGGATCATTTATCTCCATAATTCCTTCATGCAATAAAACGTGAAGAAAAACTGAAGAGAATCTCTTTGCAAATGTTGAGATTCCTCCCATAATAAGAGTCTTGGGCAAAAGCTTATGTATACTTGTGTTAAAAGAATGGACACATATTCTTTAAGGTGCTGTGGTCACAGGCAAGACTGTATAGACAGCACATGTTACATATTATGTTGCATTGGTTCTTTCCCCCTACTGTTAACTTGTTTATGGGTTTATAAGAGGAAAGGAAACAAATTTCCTTTGGAAATGACCCCTCTAAATGTCTGAAGACTATAAATGCTATATTACATGTGGTTTTAACCTAGAAATACCTGCATTTTCATAGAATTCTCTCTATATGTACATGTAAAGATATGCAAGTATATATGTATTCTTTTTTTTTTTTTTTTTGCTACTTTTAGTCCAACACTGAATCAGTCTAGAGATGCTGAGTGAGTCTTTCAGTAGTCTAATTTATAAGCGTGGGACTCATTAACCTTTGATGACCACATTAAACTTTAAAATAAACCTCAGTTCATAAATAAAAAAAATCATTCTCAGCAGTCTTTTTCTGAACAAGCTGAAATTTTGTAGTAAGGGTAAAAGTTACCATGGATGCATAAAGGGCAATAAGATAATTTGAGAAGACAAGATGGTCATTAAAGAAGACAAATACATAATAAGGAGTAGGACAGTCAATTTAGCATATAGTACCAAACTGAAATACAAATTAAAATTTATTGCATAGATATTCAGGGATTGTTGAAACCTAAGTTCTTTTCCTGCATTGATATTTCAATTTCGTAAGTCCTAACTCAGTTGCTACCAAGAATATTTATTTTTTATTGCTCTAATTTATGACTGACAATATTTTCCATGTCCTATTTATCAATTATTGTGCTGAAATATTATAGGAAAGACCTGCATTCTAAGCAAGAATTCACTTTATGAGAGCTGAATTTGTCTTTTATTAACATCTTATAACATGCTGTCTTGAGTTGTGAAACATTTGCAAAAATGTAGAGGGCAGAGTTGCTTTACTGATAATAGTAACAAATAGACAACTCCTCTCTCTTGTTTCCAAACAGATTAAATTGAAGACAAAATAATTAGAAGTCATTAAAGAGACAGGGTGTTGCTCTGTATCCTTTTCTCTAACAGCAGAATAGATATCTTATGCAACTATATATTATATATAAGATATGTATATATACACATGATATGTAATATATATAATAGATAATATATACATATATGCACAGTATAGCTAATTGACCATTTGGGAAGTGTATATGGAATGGTGAAAGTTTCATTCACTTAAATAAATTAAATTATAATTTCAGGTAGTATCTGTGTCTTAGTAGAAGTCAAGATGATAATCAGTATTACCTTCTGAGGTAATCTGAGACTGCATTGCCCTATTCCCCTGCAAGGTCTAACTGAGCAACAGTTTCTTCAAGCTATGAACTTATTCACATTATTCATGTGATGTGAAGAAGCTGAGAAGAATCTCCCTTTAAACTGCTGCAATTTCCCATATAATAAGAATGCTGCATGCAGTTTTGTGTGTATTGTATTAAAGAATCCATACTTACGAAAAAGCACACTAAGATAGTGGAGGAGTAATAATGATGGATTTTTGTTCTCCAAGGGAACAAAGTATCTTGTAGAATCAATAAAAATTAACTTCTAATAAATTCAACTTAGAGTTACTTATAAAAAAAACCCTGAATTCCAATTATTTCCTGATCTTTTTGTCATTATCTTCTCAAATGTCTCTAAAGCCTACATCTTGAGTCTAGGCAGTTAAAACTGTTAGACTATTAAAATTAAATATTATAAAAGTACTTAAGTGACATTTGCTAAGGAGAATGAAGAGGCAAAACTTCAATCACTCTTACTTATTTTGAAAATAAAATACCTTTACTGTTTTACTTATGGAAAAAAGTAAATATTAAATTTCTTCAATTTTTAACTTGGGAAATATCACTCTCATAGGTTTCTAAAATAGAATCAATATTAATTAAAAACAATAACATGATGATCATTTGTAATGTGAAATATAACTAACTCAAAAAATCTTCATACTATTGATCTACTTTATACCATTTATGATTTTCTACACTAACATCAAGGTTAATATATGCCAGATGGCTTACTTACTTTCATTAAGAATTATTAGTATCAAAACTGTTTAAACTAACAACAATTCATCATCCTAATTGGTTTTCCTAAGAGTTAATGTGAATTATGCAGGAAAAGAATGATATCCTGAGCATCACCATGGCTTACAGTCAGAAAATTATGCCATCACTTCAAGAGCAAATTTGACCCTGACCCTTAGTCCACAGTTGGACAGCTGATGTCAGCTAGCCCAATTAGATCTTTTGGATAGTTTCCCCGCCTCCCCCCCAAGTGTTTGAAAGCTGAATAGACACAGACAAATCAAGGTCACAGAAGCTGAGTCATATAATAGCAAATTGTAAGGAAAGTTTTGCTGAATTTGGGAGTGGTTCCTAATTCATGGCTGTTGGTCTACCATTCTTTTCAATTTGGAGGCTACTTTTGAATTCTTTTCAGTATAACTCTCATCCTTTCTCTCGCTGTTATTTTTAGGGAAGTGAGACTGTCATCTGCTACATGAGAACAGAAAAACAGCAAATGATAGGAAATGCTATGCTAACTTTGTGCTTTTAATTTCCTTATCTCAAAAACTGGGTCACTGGTAATAAACATCATATATTATTATTTAATCATGTTAACATTTTTAAAGACCTACCAAAGTCTTTATGTTTATTTGAGTTAGTAGTTAACATAACCTCTAGAAAAACTGATCTTCCTCTTCTGTTCTTCCTGTTCTTCCTCTGTGTAGTCATGTAGAGAAAAGCAATGATAGAGTTCTAATATCAGAGGAGAAACTTTACCTCTTCGCCTTTCTCTCCAGGTATCCCAGGGTAGCCCCGTTCTCCCTTGCTTCCCTGAAAAGACAATAAATAGAGCCAGACACTCAATCACTTTGTCATAGTTTAGAACAATAAAGGTTTCTGTTCTTGGGACACTAGGGACATGGAATTCACACAGGAGGAACAAATAATTGACAATATTTGCAAGTGACTTTGTGCCACTTCTCTTATTATTATTGTTTTTAATATAGTGTACTTTAAAATGAGTTTCCTTTTTTACACACAGATGTGAGTGGCAGAAAAACTTCCTTACCTTTGGTCCCTCTCTGCCTGGGATTCCTGGAGGACCCCGTGGTCCCATATCACCCTACAGGACAGAACAGTAACAGAACTGAATAGAAGCCCTATGTGTGACCTGCGGGGCCCATGAATATCAGTCCTCTTCTTACCTTCGTGGCCACAGAGTCATGCTTTCCAGGCTCACCATCGCTTCCTCTGTTGTTTTTCAGCCCAGGGACACTGGCTTGACAGTTGCCACAGAAGTTCTAATGACCATAAAGCTAGAGTTAACTGAGAGTCCTCAAAGTATTTTCTAGAAGTGAGGTTTAATTAGCTTAATATTTTCCTTAATTGAAGTCACATTGTATCACAATATTATATGTTTCAGGTGTGCATCATTAAAAATCTACATATTTGTATTACATTAAGTTCACCACTAGATGTTCAGATCTATCCTTCACCATCAATTGACCCCTTTAACTGGATATATCTAGCCTTCTTTCCCCTTCCCTCCAGTAGTCACGAATTAGTCTTATAATCTAAAAGTTTGTTTCACTTTATTCATTCATTTGCTTTTTTACCATACAAGTGAATACATGAGTGAAATTGTATTGTTTGCCTTTCCCCATTTAAGCACAACATTAGTCTCAGGTTTATACATGCTGTTCAAATAACAAGCTTTCATTTTTTTTTACATATGCCACATTTTCTTGATCACCTTTAAAATTTTGTTTGTGCTTTTGCCACAGATATGCAGTACAGCCCTTACTATGTCACTCCATTTAGAAACTTATTCTTAATCAACTTGAAAGACTATTTTTGATTAAGTAAAAACTATGAAGCTGACCATCATATTTATGATATTGGTGGGCTTCTGTTTAAAAGCATGTGTATGATGATATTTAAATTGAAGATACCAAATAAATAAAGAAAATACACATAAATCAAGAATACAGAGTTTCAATTGCTTAGCAGAATATTTAAAAAGGAAGGTGGTAATAAAGTTTGAAATAACCAGTAGGATTACAGAGCCCATACAAAAAATAATATTAAATCATTAAAAAAGAAAGAAAAGCTATGAAAAAGCTATGCAAAGGTGAGTTTTGTTGAGAGTAAAATTAGTTGGAGAACCCTACACACAGTTTACTAACATTTTATTTGTCAGTGGATGTACTCATGTGAAATAATTACTTTAGTGACTTGGACTTGACTTTTATGTCAAATCCAAGAGCAGATAGGAAATCTAAGTGGAATTACCTTTCCATTCCCTACTCTGTAACCTTTAGCTGATCTGGAAAGGCTTGAATTTAAGCGTCTGAGCTCACAAGATAAACTTCTTATCATATTGCTAAAGGAAAAGTGTCTGAAAAGCCCCATAAAGGTTTATTTTTTAAATAAATTGTTATAATAAGGATATGATCAGGAAAGGAATAGAATAGGAACCACTGAGTAGGGGAGATAGTTTAACTTTAACAGTTGGCAAAAGGTAGGACAATATTTCTCTATCCTTTTCAGCTAGTTCAATAGTGTGACCCAGTGAATATGAGCATCAGTTTGACTGCCAAATAGGCTGCTTAGAAGACTAATTTTATATGGTATTGAAGAATATCTGAGACAATTTGTCTAAAAAAATGCTGAGTTAAAGAGTTTTCTTGGTGGTCTTTCTTAGTGCTGGCACATATAAAGGGAACTAGAGATTGCAATGCTTACAAACTAATTTTATCACCAGGATATATATATATATATACATAATATATATTATGTATATATATATATATACATAAATTGTAGAACCATCACAAATAGTATCTGACAAACTATGTAGACTGAAATGAAAATGTTTTCCATATTTCAAAAAAGTGTGAAGAGGATGAGTGACTATATCTGTAGATATATAAATGTGGCATGTCAATATGGAGCAAAATTTGCCATATCAATATATAGCAACATTTTAGAATGGATTATTCAATTGATTGCTTTAATAAAACATAAAAGCAGTCATTATCACACTGAGAATTTTCTGAGTCATTTCTAAGAAAATGAGCCTCACTATCTTTAGGTTAGGGTCAGCAGAATGGTAAATTAAGGGAACTGGGTTTCATAAAGGTTCTTAAGAAAAAGGTTTTAAGATTTTCTTTGGGGAGAATAAGTATGCATGAAGATTAGCCAGCATAAAAGCTCATTCAAAGAGGTACTGATACATAGATTTACTCGTAGGAAGATTTTGAAAGGACATCATTTGGGTTTGAACTGAGTCAGTTCTTTTCAAAACTTGAATCAAAGTTGTTTTTGAAAGCACAAAGCAAGGTGATTAAGTTTGCTAAAGACTCAAGATGGAGAGGGAGAGTAAATGCATCAGGTAACAAGATCAGTCTCTAATATTAATGCAGTAATATGTTGGTCTAATGGAACAAATGGTTCATCTAAATTTCTGTATGTAGCTTTTGCCTTGGGGAACTACATGTGTCCCTCTTCTATTGAACACAGCTGGAACGCATGTGTCAGTGTGTCCATCTACCTATCACCCATAAACTCTTCTGGGATTCAGAGTCTTAGTAAGAAGATGTTGGGAGCAGAACAGTGCTGGAGCGTGTTGATTAGAGAAATGCTGTCCTGGTACTTCTACTTTCAGAGACCACTGGGGTCTGGTTCCTTTCTCTATTACATATTAGAATTCATTTCTACTTGAGTGTAGATGTTTTTTATTCTTACAGAACCCTAACTGTTAAGGAGTGGTGTAACTCCTAGAACTCTGCCATTTCTGACACTATGTCCATGGAAAGAATCTAAGAGTCATAATCTGAAGACCTGTGTTAATGTTACACTCACTATGATGACTAAACAAGTTACTTAACAGCTTGAACTTTAGTCTTTTATTTATAGGATGGAGGTACTACTACCCACAGCTTACACTCATAGAATTATTGTGAAACTAAATGAAATTATGTAAGTAGTGTTTTGCTGGGTATGTACTTATAGCTCAAAAATATAAGATCTTCCTGAAACCCCTCATAAATGTTCTCTTCTGACTTATAAGATGTTGGCTTCTGAAAGTATTAAAATCCCCCTTAAACATATTTTATATTATATTCAGATTAATATGTATTTATTGTGTATACTCTTATTCTACTTATTTTTAAAACTTTAATCACCTGTCAAATACATATACTAGAATTTTTGAGTTTTTTAAATTCAATCCAATAGATATTCCTGCTCCCTAATTACTATTATGCAAATTCTGAGCAAACTGTTGAGTTAAATGCTAGGAATATAAAAGAAATCACATATAGATTTAGATTGTCTAAGTGTGTGTGTGTGTGTGTGTGTGTGTGTATGCATATGCACCACAAATACACTACCTACCTATTTATATATCAATGGGAAAAATCACAGAAAGTTTGAGTATATAATAAAAGGACCGATTTTTATCTGAATTTACTCAATCTCAGCAAGCTTGAAGAACATGCAAATAGATAACCTTACAGAGATCCCCATTATTATCCTTTCCCATCAGTTTTACAAATTATAAATATAGGGGAAGTAACAGAGGGAAAAGTAAGTAGCTATATTAATTCCCTCTTGATGGATAAGAGTTAGAGAAAATTCTTATTTAACAGAGTAACAGGTGTTAGGCCACTTGTGAGTTTTGTAATTTTATAGCTCTTTGTAAAGTCCTATGACATCAAAACTCAGCCTCACAAGCTAGCTCTATTGAGCAGTGCTGATTGGTTTTCTTGCTGGGACTGGCCAGAGCAGATTCAGTGAGAAGGATAAGATTTCATAGAGTAAAGCCTTGGTGGGTAAACCAGCATAAAGAGAAAACCATTCCTCCAGAAGACGAAATGATGAATTCAAGGGCATTAATGACATTCTTTTCTCCCTGTATCTCATCTTAGAATTGCCATTGCCGACTCTCATCCCTTCACACCCACAATGAGAGATAAAGAGGAGAGCAGAGGAATTAATATAAATGGCACAAGATTCATAAAGAAATATGTTCCATTTTCTACTTAAGAGGCTTTGTCATTTCAAAATTGAATTTTAGTTCAGGATACGCAATTAATTCAGTTTCTGGTAAATTAAGACAGAATTTCTTGTGTAGCAACAGAATACCTTGAACAAGACACCGATGTCACCCAAGAGTGGAAGTGCAATCTGTGGTTAAGGAGAAGAAAGAAAATACTTTTATTTACTTCTATAAATATGCACACAGTGAAACACAAACACAGAATATAATGTAGATATTTTTCCTTAAAATGCCAAGTAGATTGAGATTTTTGCACTTCTAGGTGCCTCACTATCAGAATGGTTGGCTTAATCCTCTGTTTCATGCAAAGAAATGAATACTTTTGAGAAATTTTACTAGTTCTTTGCCATGTACATGCAAATGTGCATTTGTCATTGTGCTGAATCTACATCTCTTTTGTATTTTCCTGACACGGCAACTATAATGCCAATCTTAACATGTTATTGGCTTTGAATATACACAAAGGAAATCACTTATTGAAAGGAAATCACTTCTCTGCCAAGCAAGTTATTGGGCTGATGAGAAACATGAAAATACAGGATGAGTTTGACTTCAGTTATTTCTCACTGAAGTTCAAAGGAGACCACTGGTGCCAGACGTGGTGGGTAAGACAGACACTTACAGAACCTGGCCAGTGTTCTGTGCTCATTTTTTAAAATGTCCTTCGAGAGGGATTCTGTAAACCCAAGTAACATTTTACAAGATTCCCAGATGTTGCCCACATGATTCACTCAGTGATGGAATTAAAGTAAGGCCAAAATATGCCTCTGCACGTAGCTTATAAAGGCACATAAGGCCTAAACAGTGTGGGAGGTAGAAGGATTTGTGAGGTTTAGAACTGAGAGGCCAGATTTGGATTTTATTATACAAATCTCTTAATACAATGTCATGTACCATATGGCCTCTCAAATTATAACCGCCAATTCTGAGGCTATTTAAAGGGATTTTACTGTCACTCAGAACAAGGTTTAACCTAAAATAAAACTTTGGAACACATATTTAGTGTCTAAATACATTTTTTTGAGTCTACTCAAGCCAGTGTTTTAATTTAATTATTTCAGGGTTTTAAAGCCACAGGATCAATGGATATGTATCATAATGTAAGTAACCTGTAAACTTTCATTTAGAAAAATAAAATTTATTCAGTCACCAGCATTAGAAAGAATAGAAATTGTGACTATATATTTTAATACAATTTTACCTGGGATTGAGACATTATATGCCAAGGCTCAGCCTGGGGCAAAACTGTACAACTGAATTATACCCTTAGGAAGTAAGTATTCATCACACACAAAAATGCTGATGCAGTTTGAATTTTTTCTCTCTACAAAATAATGGGGATAAACAAAATCACCAAGCAGTCACTGAGCATTTTAATTAGTTTGGACAGTAAAACTTGCTTGGTAGGCTGTTTGACTTCTGGGTGCATTAAAGATAGATAAATCAGAGACAGTGTTAACATACCGGGTCACCTGGGGGGCCTGGCAGACCTGGATTTCCATCTCTCCCTGGAGCTCCCTGGAAACAGAAGCATCACATTCAAATCTTTGCCCATTTGCACAGGTGCAGATTACAGTGTGTTGGGGGACAGGTAAAGATGGTGCTTACATCATTCCCTGGGGTTCCTGGAGTTCCTGGCAACCCAGGGAGACCTCGAGGGCCCTGGAAAATGGGGATAATAGTTATGAGGGTTTACAGTAATTTCCTTTAGGCAAATCAGCTGGATTTGCTGTGCCAAATAACTTGGTCAAGCAGCTCACCTGAAGACCTGGTTCTCCAGTTGGTCCTTGGATGCCCTAAGTGGAACGAGAGTCAACGATCAGAACACTGGCAGGAATGTCCATAAATCATAAAAGTGGGGCATAGATCCTGTAACTTACTTACTGCACAAGAACCTTGCACAGCCTGAGAATGCTGTAAAGTGACCAAGACTTTTGGATGGTAGAGAAACACTTAACCAGATACCAATAGGACTTTGCTCAAAGACCTGGAATGCCTGTCATTACTATCACCTGCCCCTAAACCTCCATAAGTGCACAAACAATAAATCCAAATTCTGTCTCTTCAAAAACTGAAGGTCCACAGAGGTGACTGGCCCAGATTTCCCTTTCTTTTTGCTTTCTACTTTGTGCCAATTATCTAGAGAAATGTCCAAAACCATGTTCAGTGACAGGAGTAAAAGGAAAAAAACATCAACCAGTTATTTCTCTTTCTCTACTCTGGAAGATTGGAATTTGGGTTAGCTAAAAGGAGGCTGGAGGTCACCAGTGAGCCTAGAGACACTAGCTCTCTCCACGTCACATCACCATGGGTTACCAAGTGTGCAGGTTTCTCAGCAACTGGCTTCAGTACTGCTCCCACATGTTGACTTTCTTATTTTTAAAAATAAATGCTTGTATCACGGTTACAATGAAAGCTATTTTTTTCTACCTTTCTATGTAAGTGCCCTTTAGCTATTAAAGATTTTTTTCAACAACCTTCACTTCTCTAATAATTTCATGATCTACTTTTCATTTTATTTAATCTCCCATCATCAATTCTTGCTCTATAAATCAAACAGCAGTCACACACAACATAATCACTCACTGTTTACACCTTTTAACTCTCATGCTAATTTTATTTTAAGGCCAATTTCCCACATCGATGCCATCACAACAACCATTTGTTTCCAAACTTCTCTGCTCCCAAAGGGTTTTTTTTTTTTCATAGAAAATAAAAAGTTATCTCATTACTATTCATTCAACAAGTGTGTTTATTGTAGTCATTATTAGGTACTCTTTTAGGCTCTACAGCTAAAACACATTAAAAACTGCCCATTCCTTGGGCATTTAAAACACATTGCAAAAATAAAATTCAAAAAAACACATTGTATCCTTTCTTCTTTAAGATATCACTTAAAGGCTTTTGCTATTACCTCAAAGATACATATTCCATTCATTTTAAAATATTAATTTGTTATAGTCGAAACAAACAGTAATAGATAATAACTGGGTATGTCATTCTTATAATTTGCATCATAATTCAAACTGTATTTGCACCTCTTATACAAAGATTAGAGATAAGAATAATATAAATTTGCTTCTATATAAATGTGCTTCTAGTCCAAAATTAATGTGTGTGTGTGATCAGCATCTATACTTGAGTAAATAGTCAGTGCCCTCTCTATGCTTCATGATGTAACCTCAGTGCTTATTAATTTGCTCCCTTTGGGCAACATTGATTTGCATTTCCTCCTCTGACCTTTTTGCTTACTCAAATCTGTCACTGAATTTCCTTTCACAGTGTTGGAGTCAACAGGGTTTTAAGAAATCAATCAAACTGCACTTACTGTTCTGCCAGGAATTCCCACCCCTGGTGGGCCTGTGTCACCCGGAGAACCGTGGGCCCCAGGCAGTCCTCTTTCACCCTATGCAAAGAGGTGGTTTTATCAGTGTAAGGCTTGGACATTTTTTAATGATAGCAAGATCATTTTCAGTTATTTAAAAATTATCTATCGTATTTTTATACCTTTGGCCCACGTGGACCAGGTGTTCCGGGGTTTCCATCTAACCCCTGAAAGGGGAAAAAAAATGGAAGTAAATATATTTTCTTTAGAAAGATTAAGAGCATCTTAGAAATCATAACTCAAAACCCTTTCATTATACTTATATCACTTGAATGAGTCTATAAAAATTAGGAACAGGAAAACCCAATTCTAGTAAGTTATAAATATTATACAGTTACATCAAAGTATAATATGGCTTTACTTAAAATGAGACATCTGATAATGAGATTTATTATCAAAAATTACTATAAAAAGTTCAAGGAGGATAAGGGAAAAAAGGCATATGAAACAGGCATATTAGCTATTCAAGTTTTCTGGCTTTCTAGTTCTCCATGTCAGGGAATACACAGATGGTCTCCTGTGGTCGTATCTGTAGAGCTTCTAGAAGAAAACTTCAGGTAGTTCTTCTGCTTTGATATAGTATACTAGGAAGATCATGTTTTAAAATCAGTGTACCTCACCAGTTTCCATAAATTGCTAAATAATCACCTACAATACATAAGGAAGCTTAAATGTTCCAAAACTGCATGTCCATTGGTGTGTGTACCTTCATCTTTAGAAAAGTACACTTTGTTGCACCAAATTTCCCAAGAGATTACATCTCTGACTAAAGAATAAGCTGAATATTTTTTTTCTGCACACATAAGCTGTTTCCTATGCTTGTGACTTAAAACTAGAACACACAAATGGTAAGTAACGAATGTTGAATACAAGTATTAGTAATTGACTGGTACTTACTGGTTCCCCTGGGAGGCTTTTTCCTGGAGGACCAGCCTCACCTTTTGGACCTGGAAGTCCAGGAGGACCTGTGATCCCACCTGGTTCCCCCTGAGGAAACAAGATTCTTACTTATTTCATTGCTCAGGTCAAGACAGGAGGTAGGGAGGTAGTAATTTCCATTGTTCTAAGTTGTCAAATTTAATTCATTCATGAATTCATCCAGCAATATTTATTGAGTGACTAATTCATGCCAAGCACTGTTCTGATGATCTCAAATACATTTAGATTTTGTAGTGAGTTACTTTACTATAAGCTTAGCAATATCATGAAACACAAGTTGTGTATAAATATATGCACAAAAAGTGTATTTTTATATAAAGATCATCTTTATCTTTTCTTTAAGTAATGGCTAATATACTATTTCCATGTAGATATCATAGAACTGGGTCTTGAAAGATTATAAGATGTAGGTCTATAGCAGGGTTGGGAGTTAAGCTTGAAGATACCTTCTGAATGCAGAGATCTTCATCTCTAAGTCTGTTCATTTTGTTGCCTTGTGTTTCAATGCCAGAAACAGGAATGTCACAATGAACAGCCTCAAGGGGCACCGTTTACACTGCTATATCTTTCTTTATGTGACTATCTCTCCTCCCCTGCACAATCCCACTCTTGTTCTCCCACTCTGCCAAGCCCCTATAATCATCTATTTCTTCCTTCTATTTAGTTTTTTTAAATATGAAACAACTAAAATGGCAAGAATACCTTTTCTCCTTTAATACCCGGTCTTCCAGGAATACCGTGTTCTCCTGGCAATCCCTAGAAAATATAGAATAAAAGGCAAAGAGCAATTAGAAAATTTCTTGTTATAAAGCAATTTCTACATGTGGTGGGCCAGAATTTTAACATATGCACACTATGGGAAAGGATTGATTTTAGCTTGTTAGGGAAAATCATTAGTGAAAATGTGACTTATTGCTTGAAGAGAAGTCATTTAGATGCAATGGGAAAGAAACTAAGCAGAACTGAGTCAAATTCCTCATCACTCTATTTCCAAGAAGGGGTGAAAGAACAATATTTGGTAGTATCCCATTATGATTCAGAAGGATAATGAGGTAAAGACGTAAATGTGCTATTACTATGTTTTGGCAACCATGGATCTTTTTCTCTTTTAATTTTAGTCTCATTACTAGCTCTATTCATGTAAACTCACTTCTTTAATATCTTGTGGCTTCACTGGTACCACCAGATTTTTCTCCTTTAAAGTAAATCATTCCCTGAGGCATACCTGCTATGTTAGTTATGTGCCAAACAGAAAATTTTGCTCTGGAAACTGAAAGTTTGAAGAACCAAGCTTCAAACTTGGTTTGAAAGAGAGGCCTTGTAGGCTTATGAGCTAAAAGATAGGTCTCTGTAGGCTCAATGACGGAGATTAAAGAATAAAGTAAGAGATCATGGAGTTGCTCCTGAGACGACGAGAAAAGGTGAGACTAACAGTTGCATAGAAAGAACATGAATTGTGGCCAGAGATCAGTTTTATCTCCCAGAAGTCAAGGGAAAATATTTCCCTCATTTTGTTAGACCAGGACTGACAGTGAATCTTGACTCCCAGATTGTCAGAAAGGTAGGGAGTTTGTCGAAGGGACTAAAGATTGACTTGAAGATGAATAGAAAAGTATATTTAAAGGATATGAATGTGTGTGTGTGTGCGCGTGCGCACGTGTGTGTGTGCACGTGTGTGTGTGTGTGTGTGGTGGTGGTGGTGGTGGTGGTGGGCCCACAAAAGCTAGATTATAATGCAACTGAGGACATTTCTTCAATGTATTATAAAATATTTCCAGCCAAGATACTTGCTCTTTTTGGAGGATCTTTCAAGAAAACAACAGCAAATGCTTTGGAATTATCTTTTTTTGGATGGTGAATTGAACAGAAGCCATGCACAATGGAAATGCTTGCTTTCTATCTAAGTTTTTCTTTTCTTTCTTTTTTTTTTTTTGATGTCTCCAGCCCCTTCTACTGTTAGGACATAACTGATCATAACGTCTAAAATAATAGTTTAGTTAACTGGGGTTCCCGTGACTGATTTTTTCGGCTCTTGAGATTCAAAAGTCCCTCCCCTGAACATAGGAAGACATTAGCCTTTCCAGTCACTCCTGATATTAGCAGTGGTCAATTTCTGTGAGGGAGACAATCCATATCTTGAGAAAGGCATGGTCACATGAACAGAGGGTGACATTCTTTCAAACATGTCTCAGTTTGCATTTAATTTCCAAATACCAAAGACACGTGTATCTATTATACATACAACATCTCCTGGTGGTCCTCTAGGTCCCATAGTTCCTGGAGGTCCTTGCTGACCCTAAAACAGAAGACACAAACATGGTGTGATCTTTATCAATATCAAGGTTGACTTTCCTCTAGCATATCTCCTGTGTAGCACAGAAGTAAGCACTGGGTTTACAAACATAGTTTGAAGATGGTGCCATTTAAATGGTTCTGTTCTCACCAGTAGGTGAGCCCTGGGTAACCTGTGTTACTCGTTGTTGGGAGCACTGTATGTTGTCTCTCCCTTGCTATCCAACAGCTTGTGCTGTTGAGTTCCCAAAAGGGGAACTCAAGCACCCCAGGGCTGCATAATTTTAACTTCAAAATTGAGTCCCAAATCCTGTTCACTTTAGTAATATAGCTCAGAGTCATAGATTTAGCTCTCATTGTTACTCTTAAAGTCATGAGGGACACTATTGTGAATATGCAATGAAAAAGAGTTGTGAACCAAAAAGCACAGTTACAATGTGTAGCGTTAATGCTGCCAACTGCAGTAGGAGTGGAGAGACTAACACGGAAGCATGATAAAGTCTCCAAGAACATCTGTTAGAAAACAACTGGCACACCACAGTATATTATGTTACATAAAAAGGGCTGTAAGTTCAATCTTTTTCCTAATTTATTTCATAAATTTTTAATATACCTTTAGTCCTGGGCTTCCTATTATACCAGGGGGACCAGGATCTCCAGGTTCACCCTATATTTATAGGTGAGATGGAAATGAAATAGTGACTTGAATTTTCACAATTTCATTAGATTTGGAGATGCAATTTAAAAACATCAAGTGCTTACCTTTATTCCCTGTGATCCTATTATCCCAGGTTCTCCCTGTAAGCAAAAATATTCAACATAAATGTAATACTTAAATTCAAGGAGATAAACATTGCCAGTGCTTAGATTCATATGAATTTCTACTAAGTGACATACAGTAAAGGAAATCATGACGATATGATGAAGTAAATGGTTCCTTCTAAAACATGATCTAAAATATTATTGTTGGTAAATTAAAAGATAACTTATTTTCTTTACTTTATAATGTTTTTTCCCAAAGTCACATTTGACCCAGTAATCATGTTTCATTACTTGTCACTGAATTCTATTACTTTGCTGGCATTGTTAAAACTTCACATGGGGTGGGGAAAGGAAGAGTCAAATTTAAGTTAACATGTCATGAAGAGTCTATAATCTGATATATGTATTTAATGAAAATTAAACAAAAGATTAAGGTCACACACAAAAAAATCATAGAATTGGTTATGATGAGTTGGCTAGTCTATTTTCCATGACTTATTTTTGATGTTTTTAATTAAATCATCCTGTTTAATAAATTCAATTTGCACATTAATACAATTTTTAAATAAACTGTATCTTGTGTTTCCATCTAGTATTTCAGATAGTATGGATTTTCATAACATTTATAACCAATCACTAATAGCAATGAAGAAGATATCCTGCCTAAACTAAATGTAAAAGTATCACATGCTAAAACTTAACAATGTTTAAAATTTTTCATTGATCAAGATAAAATAGTCAGATACACAGGGGAAAAAGCAAAATGCTCAGAGAGCTGATTTTATCAAATCTATTAGCCTCCAAAGTAAACATACTAGAAATCAGAGAGAAAGAAATCAATGAGGTAGAAAACCCAAGATAGTGATAAAACATCTACTTACTCTATCTCCCTTTTCACCTTTTGTGAAAGGTTCCCCCTAGGAAAAAGGGTAAAAAACAGAATCAATTCTAAACACTTTTGGAAATAAACTTTCCAAAACTGAATGTGAATGAATTCTGCAGACCAAATTCAGACCTGCATTGCAAACTAACCTCTAAGATGATCAGAAATGTACAGTTTGCCTGTGCAGCTTAAGGGAAACATGAAAATTAATGGAAAACTATCTCATATTCCCAAATAAACATTCAGGTATGTTGGCGAATGTAGGAGAATTTTAGTCATTCTCATATTTTGAGACTCCTGAGTGGTTGATAAATCATAATGGTGTCCTTGATTGAAGCTGTTTCTTGCAAGGTCCACACAGAAGGTGATCACAACACTTGTGCAAACATAGGTGGACTAGGTGTGAAGATGATGAGAAATAAAGAGAAGGGCATTTACTTGAATTCTTCCTCTTAAGTTAGTGCTTAAAAATACAAAGTCATTATTTAAGATACTTTACTAAATCAGTATTATTTTTTTAATGTAATGATGAGATCCTTCTTGGGTGAATAAAAGAGTCTATATCCATGAAACTGGTGTGGATTCTTGCTGAATGTGTGTGTGAAGTTCCTAGGAAGAGACACCAGCTTGGAGAGGGAACCTCTTATTAAATAATACTCTTTCCATTGTCACTGTAGTATAACACCACAGTTTCAGTCTTGAGCTAACTCCTGTTAGCTTGTATTCTGGAAGTTACATATGCATGATATCATTTAATCTCCATAGTGGGTGGTGAAGAAAAGGTTCTTCAGTTTCAAGACTGAAAAAATTACTCAGAAAGGTTCTGAGTAACTCTACATTATTTTCCATAGGATAGGATTCACCCACTTTATATTCCCATGTTAATTGTGGTTATAAACTCTGTTGCAGGGTTTCCATCTTCATTATCATAGCATTTCTGGTGTACACTGTTGGAGCCCAATGAAAGCATATTAAATTGAAGAATTTAAAATCAAATGGATATAACAATAATAGATAGTATTTAAGGATTTTTTTTTACAATGTACAAAGCTCTATTTTAATACTTATACATAATAACTAATTAATCCTCATGTGTCATTGGGTTAGGTACTGTTAATATGTCTATTTACATAAGAGAAAATGGAGGCACAGAGAAGTTAAGTTCCCCCAGGTCTCACAGCCAGTAAAAGGTCATTCAGGAGTTAAACCCTAAGAGAATGACTTCAGACCCAGCTTTTCTTGCTCAGACTGTTGGATGTGATTTGTAATTGAGTGGTTTGATAAGATGGAAATTATGTATTTTAAAATATTTTATTTTGTTTATGAAAGAGAAGAGAAAGTCTGAGAATCATTCTGATGGATAGAACTACTCTCAAAGGACCTCTTAAGGACTGCTGTTCTCTTAAATCATTCATGGGAGATAAAGGGTTACTAAATAAACCTTGGTGACTTTTCACTTCAAGTTCTATGTGCTAGGGACAAGGGGGCTGACCTTCTGGCCCAATTTCCCCAACTCCCAGCAGTTACGTGGGGCCATGTAGCTAGTTCTGGTAATGAAATGTCAGCTGAAGTGACATGTGTCACTTGCAGAGTGATGAAGTGAGAAGCCCATTCACAGCTCTCTAGTTCTACTTTCCCTTTAGTGGTGATGGAGAAAGTTGTATATAGCAGATGGCACAGCTCCATGGTGGTAATCATGATTACTGAATGTAGGGTGTAAGAGAACACCCACTTCTCCCAACTAAACCATGCTGGGCATGCAGTATGAGCAAGAGCCAAACTTTTATTTTTGTTGTCACAGAAATTTCAGGATTAATTTGTTGCTTAGTACAACCTACCCTGATTAATATGCCCACCATATCTCTCCAACATGATCACATTTTATTACATTTATACATTAGATCAGGTCTTTATTTATATTTTGACAGTTCCATTGTAACTCTTAAAAAATCAATTTGATTTTTAAGATAGGCGATGATATTATGTACAAATGAGCAATGAGTCACATTGTTTATACCACTGCTGTTTCTGCTTCTATCACTCAGCTTATGTCATCTGTACCTCTAAATAAAAGGCATTGTAAAGTCTCACTAAATAACTGACAGAAAAGGGAAAACAAACAGGAACCTGGTTATCTAGAGACTTGATATTTAGTCCTAGCTTCAACAATTACTACCTATGTCAAGTCACATTGTAGAATATCTTTCCTTTTCTAAAAGGTGGTCTCCCTAGGACTTTTCCTTCTGATATGTTCCACATTTCAACATATTCTAAATGTCCTACAGCTTCAAATTAATCATTCAGGTTCAGAATTTAAATTTGGATAAAGCTACTTTGTTTGGACCTCAAGGTATTATTCAAGGTTATTACTCAAGGTAAGTCCAGATCTTGTTCTGGAATAGAAAGGCTGAAACTAAGATCTAAATTGCTTTACAAAAATGAAATAAAAATTGCTTGTGTTTTTTTAAATGGGGGACAAGGAGGAAGGAAGTAAAGGGGGTGGAATAATTAAGGGATTAAGAGGGAACTGGAAAGAAGAGTAGTTAAAAGAGGAAAGGAAATTTCCCTCTGTTAGGTAAGGCAGAGAAGGCTAAAGGGGTAGTGAACTAGATGTGCTGTCTCCTTTCACCCAGTTCTCCCTAGCCTCAAAAATTGCTAACAGGAGGGAAAACCAAAGAGAATGTACTGGAGCTGTGAACTCTTCAAGCTTTGCTATGGAAAGCATGCCATCCATGGTCCAGGCTCCAGATCAACACCTATGAGACCATGAGAACTGCAGCCTCTCTGGTCATGCCCAGAACTGCTGGGTTGGAACTGGCCTTTCAATGATCCCCAGGTGAGTCAACTGCACATTCACATTTGAGATGCCAGGGTTTACTTTACTGAAAGTTTCTCATTTTGGTTCTGCAAGAATCTGCTTTTCCAACAGAACTTTAGCCATCTGTCACACGGGAGTTAAGAGAAGGTGATTGTCAGTGTTCGAGCTGGAAGGGGAGATAGCAGAGACCTAGAGAAGAAGTTAAGAGGTGGTAGGGGATGCCAACATGTGTGCAGCACCAGGAGTAAGCTGGCAGATGGAAGGGACAGCACCACCAGCCTGGATTTGTGGGATATGCAAATTTTCAGTCATTCTTGGAAATGCTCAGTTAGGGAACCCCATTAAATATTGTTCCTTGTGAATGACATGTTAGCGCAAGAATTTAAGTATTAAGCAAATATATTAACTCCTGCATATTATGTGTTAAGATCTTCACCGTCTCCAGGCTTCATGGCAATGATAAATGAACTTGTTGTAGTGTAACCAACTAGATGGAACGACCCAGGGTTTGCTGAGATAAATGCCTTCCTCAGGTAAAGATATCTAGTTCCTAAAGTCACTTGCTGATTTGCACAGGTTCCTCAAATAACACTCTTTTTACAGACACTAGTGTAACCCTTTTCCCTATAAAGCTCCAAAGGTCCTCCATTTCCAAATGGTGGGTTTGAGCTTGGGCTCTTGAGCTTGGCACCATCTTGGTAATAAAAAAAATTAAAAACAAAGAAAACTAAACCCTTCCCCATGTGACTCGGCATTCAGTGTTTGGTCTTTCTGTTCACTGGTGCACAAGTCAACTGGACATTCAGTTTCACATAGAGAGATGTGAACTAGATACTTAGGGCAAGCTTGACCCCTGAAGTAGAGGAACCTGGGGTGATCTGTCACAGCACTTGTCTCTAAAGATACCTGAAAAATTACTGTCATTGTTAAGATGCGTATTATTTTAGGGTTGTCAAGTTTTTGAAAAATTGATTATATATATATATATATGTGTGTGTGTGTGTGTGTGTGTGTGTATTCTTTTTTTCTTGTATTGCCATAGTTCCCCCACTACCATGTCACTCATGAACTGTCATCAGGCTCCCTTGTGCTCATCCCTCCCTGATTTTTGCCCTCCCTTGCCATTTGCTTCAGTTCTGCTAGTTTAAACATTTTCTTGTCCTTTTGTTTGTTTCTCTATATCCCACATATAAGTGAGACCATCCGGTATTTATCTTTTTCTTTCTAATTTCGGCTAGCATAATTCCTTCCAGCTCTATCCATGTTGTCACGAATGACATGAATTTGTCTTTTTTGAAAGATGCCTAAATTTAAAAGCTGAAATACAGGGAAAACATGGCTCCATACGCTTAAATACTTTTATATTGTTTCTATTTGGCATGTAGGCATTTTAGTGGACCTCTGATTCATTTTTCCCTATAGCCAATATCCTTCATTCACCCTGGCTAGAAAAGAGGTAAAAGTGGTTTTTTAAAACTATATTTTTAAAAGAAAGATGAAACATTTGTTTCTGATTCTTGAGAGCTCTTGTGGGTTTTTCCTTTTTTCTTAGCAGTATTAAAAGAACAGTTATTTTTATAACTTGGATTCATGCAATCTCTTTAGTTGCAGGGTAAACGAAGAGGCTCAGGCTTTTTCTGCCTCTAGTTGCTGGCTTCACAGCCAGCACCTGTGGACATTGCTTTCCTCTCAGGTTTCATTGTCCACAAGTGATAATGTGTTATTGTGGAGGGAGCTTGGGATACATATAAAACTTACTAGCCTGTGACTTTAACTTCTCTGTGCCTTAGTTTCCTCATTTGAAGAGTGGGAGTAATAATAGCCTATCTCCAGTTTGTTTTTTAAAAATGGACTAAGTAAGTATAATGTAACCAATCCTCCTTGCCAAATATAGGTGCAAGTTCTTGATGCCAATTGTAGTGCACCAGGCATGGGGTTAACCAATCTATGTAGGCTTTAATTGGTTCTAGCAGCTACACAGACACATCAGTCAGGACAGGGCCAGGGAAGGGCCAGTGCTGGGGGTGGTAGTGGCGGTGGTGGGGTGGCAGGCAAGCCCTCCCAGGTTCCTCAGAAACCTTCACAGTCAGAGAAAGTCTTCTGGGCTTTCTCTCTCTGGCATTATGCCAAGCTCTCTCACACTCACGCTCTCTTGTGCTCTCTGTCTCTTGATCCCCTCTCTCCCAGGCCCAAGTATGCACACTCACATATCACACACACAATGGGCTGCAAAATCATGGGAAAGACACAATACCAGGTGCTGTATATACAGGCTAATGAAGGGAAAAGCTTGACTCATTTACCCTACAGTAAGCTAGTGTATGTAAAGGATATAGTATCTCACAGAGAATACCTTCTCAAATACCTGATTTATTTTTGTTTGCCATGGCAGAGACTGACATATATAGCATTGGGACAGAGTAGGAAATATATTTTAAAACAGTTTTTGGATACTTTTCCTCTTCCCTCAAAGCTAAAATACTTACAGATTCTCCTTTTTGTCCTTTAGGGCCAATGGACCCTGGAAATCCTGGTTGTCCAGTTTCACCCTTCCAAGAAAAAGCAAAAGAGAGTTTGCATGAGATTTACATGAGGTTATGAGCACTATTATGACTGTCAGATTCACAGATTCTAAAATTCACAGATTTGCTGGTGCTCCTTCCAACTGTGGAGCTTATCTATTATCCTCCAAGAGACAATGGAAAGTTCTGAATCAAGTTAGGCAATTTGCATAATAATGTATTCATCAGTGCTCCATAATGCCTTTAGGTATTTTAGATCTATAATATTCATTCTGATATTTTAAAATAATGTAAAACAAAAGTTAATTATTTTTCAAGGAAAGAACATATAGAGGAGAAAAAATTATAATTTTGCTTCGCTATATCAAAGAAAACCATTTTGGGGATCTTAAGACACTGGATGGTTTTACTGACATAATAATCCAGACTTGTTTCATTTCAGACACTTCTCTTTTAGCTGTGGGTGGTGGAGGAGGGGAGAGCCACTGGAGGAGAAATTAGTCTCTCAGCTGCTCTCATCACTGATAATGCTGCTTAAATGATTGGCTGTGACAAAGACTGCATTCTTGTTGGTGTGACAGCAACAGCTTAGAAATAGCTGAGATTTTCTGGTCAATATCTTGAAGGGGGATTTATATGTGACATACAAAGAGTATTCTGAGAAAACAGTGTTAGAACTGATACGTGTGGAAAGGAAATAGCTCACTGACAGGCTTGAGAGGGGTCCCAGAATTAGACTTCTTTCAGTTTTGACCAAAATCTTTGAATATAACATAACTGCTACACTAAATATAGCTACTGAAAATTCTGTCATCTTTCCCTCTCAACCTCAAGACCACTTTTGCCAAACCAAAGTTCACCATTTCATATCTGGAAACACATCTTTCCTGTTTCATTAATTTCCTCTTCAAAAATACAGAAAACATAAAGTTGGGTTTGTCAAACCTCCAGGCATCAGGTGCCCAAAATGAAAAAAAGGAAAAGAATTTGCAGTCAAAATAGATATCTCCTTGGTTTCACTCATTGGAGGGATATAGGGAAATAGATCCAAACTTCAGAAAAAAAGACAAAATTTGCAGGCAAACTGCAGATCTGAAGAATACAGTAGGGGACGAGAGAAAAAGAGATCAAAACAGGGGAGGGAAGAACAGAAAGGGCTATGGTGATGGTTCATAGGTGACGTAGTGGTTGGGAAACTACAGACTACACCTGAGGGGAGAAATCAAACTTTGTATGAAAATGGACAAACATGAAAAAAAAATTTAAAAAGAAGAAGTAATATTACCAAGAAATAAATAGAAATCTCCTATATTTTCTTATCTATTCCTACCCCAGAGAAAATCACTCTGACGAATTAGCGCTTATCCTTTCAGTTCAAAGTTTTGTACTTTTACTGCATGCATGAAATCATTAAAAATTGATTATTTTTGATATTTAAATAAGTTTCTTAAGTAGCTTTATCATGTACATAACACTTTTTGTGAAAAATTATTTTCAGTTTGCTTTTCTATTGATACATAGAGGTCTAATTCATGCCCTGGGGTGCAGTCTACCTATTATTTGTTAACATCCCAGCGTTCACCAAACCTCAGTGAAGAGCACTGGGTTGTCTCTAGCTTTTCTCCATTAAGAACTGCAGGGCTGCATCAGTCATTTCTTATGTCCTCTTATAGGGATGTGTTTATCTGTTGATTCTGAAGCCTCAGCCAAAAACCCACCAATGCACTTTAAGTGTGAATTTATTACAGTTCTAAGAACATCAACTTATTTTTATACTTCTATCCTGATCAGTATTTTGTGATTTTTAGAAAAGAGGGAAAGGGAACAAGTCCTAAGCAACAAGAGCACACTTCTATTAAAATACTTTATTCTACAACAAAATTTGAGTCCCTTCTCTAGATTTGTGAGATACACTTTTTATATTTAATCCTGATTGTCTTAATATAACCATTTTTCCTTCTAGCATTGAAAATAGTATGCCTTCAGTTTCATACTTGCTATGCTCTATGAGAAGACTTTTTTCCCCTAGAGTTAATAAATTCTATCTAAAGTGAAAAAAAAAGGGGGGTGGGGGTAGAATTGGCAGTTATATATTTAAGGGAACAATTGCTGTTGGCTTGAAGGGCAAATAAACAATTGGTTTTGTATGAACATTAGGATATAAAGAATGACCTTTCCATTAAATATCAGCTAACTGCTAAAATCCTCAGTGACAGGAGTGAAGGAGAAATAGGTTTAGTGATTGACCTGCACACAAAAAAAGTAGAAGTCAGGGAAAGGGTCTAGAAATTACTATAAAAAATCACATGTACCCATCACCAAATGGGGAAGGGGGAGGAATGCATATGGAAGAATAGTGATTATATTCATAGCTGCTATACTTTTGAACTGATGTAAACAGCTGTTCATTGAAATATTGCAGAAGGATCCAACAGAAGCTTGATCTACTCTCTGAGTGTTATTTGTGTGTGCCTGAGCTTGGAGGAAATCTTAGGAATCAGTTCCTTCATATAAATGTCTGTAAGCAAAAGTACTTCATATCTTAATCTCAGACACATTTGGAATTGTTTTTCATATTTAAAATGGATGTTCAGTGATTTACCATTGTGAATAAGAGTTGAAAGACAAGTGATGAATTTGTGTAGCAATAGGAAAGGTTGTCCTTTAATTTGACACTTTGATAGTATTTGAAAAGCTTGGTGCTGTTGAGATTCCATTTTTTTCTCCCCTCTGACAGTCTGCCTGGAAAGACAACTGTTAATTTCTCAGGAGTCCTTAGAGATTCTGTCACCTTATTCCACTGTCACTAGAAAGAAGCAGTTCTTCTCAATCAAATTGCAAATACGCTTTCTTCCTCTATAAACTGTCAGTCTCAAGCAGGTTACAGAGCAGAGATCATCACTTCAATACGAAGACTGGTCATGAGATGCTAGTGTCTCTTACTGTCATTTGTCATTAATAAGCTTATAGTGTTCCATGGTGTTTCCCCTGTATCTAAGTGTCCTTCGTGTAAGATGTTGCTGCTAAAGCCAGAGAGATTTGTATTTAGATTTACTGCTTTTTTGTTTGTTTTAGGCCTCATGAGTGTTGGGTTCCAAATGATGGGCTGATTCTGTGATTCTCTTTTGCTAGTCAGTGCATTCAGAACTGGTATATTATGCAATAATGATAAGTTTTTATGTGCTTAAATTGTACTTCTGGTTAAACCTTTTATTCTGTGACATAAAATTACTCCCTTCTCTTTCAAAATTATGATGGGATATGCAAAGATGAGCAGGGCCAAGGGTTAAGAGGGTTAAACAATTCACTATTAATACCAAAAAGAGACAAAGGGAACCTTAAGAAAGGAAAGAAAGCCAAGTGAATGAATAGGAAAAAAAAATAAATCTTTAGCGAGAGCTTAATATGTCAAGCACTTTCTTTATGGTTTATCTCATTTCACTTAAATTCTTCATTAACTCTCCACAGAGCTATAATCATGCCTGTTTACAAATGGGTAAACTGATGCTCAGAGAAATAAAGTGTTGTCCCCAAGGAGACATATGTATTAACAGCGCAATCAACCTTAGATTCCAGGGTTCATGGTCATTCTACCACTCAATGGTACTCAATCCTGGATGCCTGCTAGAGTCTCTGAAGCATTTTTAACAACAGTGACATGGGCCCTGAGATAATTCAAATATATGGCCTATCTCAAATCAGAGTTTCTGGGGAGAGGACTAAGAACTGGGATTTCCCAAAAGCTCTCCAGGCGACTCCAACAGGTAGTCAGAGTTCAGAATCACCAGGGTTCATCACAGGCACAAACAAAATCTGTGGGAGTAGCTTAAAGGAGTTCTACATGCCCACAGTGGTGACCCTTGAATAATATTATAATTTTAAAAACTAACATATTGATCAGAGTAGATACTAAGTGGATGTGTATGGGCAGAGGTGATGTCACTTTTCCAGCAACTTCTATGTCTACATTGTTTATTTTATGCATTATTTATGGGCAGTTGTTCTCCTTTTAAGAGCTGCAATTCTTAAAAATCATTTTGTATGTACATTTATATCAACGACCACATCCAGTCTTCTGTTGACTCTTTGAGGTCATGTATTAGGATGGGAGGAAGGGTTATGTCACAGGCTTTTTCTAATTCCATTTAAGATGCTGAAGCAATTAAAAAAGATTTTAGCAACAGAAAAGTCCTTAGAGTTTGAAATACACCTGTTACACAGAATCAAATTTCTCATCATTGAGGTCTTACAAATTCCTAAGTAGCATATGTTTCCTAATGAACATAGCAAAACAGAAGCCAGCTGTTTTGTTTCAAGAAATGAATCATCATCCAAATACTTTATAAGTGTCACAACACTGTTCTTCATTCAGCTGTCCTATGTGACAAGCTTTGTGGTTTCCTTTTTATTTCCCCCTTAGCCTGCAGGTGTGCAGGAGTAATGGCTTCAAATGCAATGTGTTCATGATGCTGGTGCAGGAATTCTGCAAGCTACTCAGTTACAGGAACTAGCCCTCATGTACAGACACAGAAGTGACTTGTTATTGCTGTATAATCAATTTTTTGGATGTCTTTTTAAGCATGTTGGGATTTTATTTATTTATTTACTGCAGAAAATTTCATTTTCAATGGTTGAGCTATAAGAAGCTCCTACTTTCTTGTTGAGACTAACTCTTACAGTATTTTCTGGTGATAGATGCATGATCTTTTGAATAGATTGGTTGTACTGATTTATAAGGCACAGCAGTCATATTTTCTTGGATTCATGTTGAAATACCCTGTTCTCAATCAAAAGAATTTTTCCTGGGTGAATGAATGAAGGTAGTACTCACAGACTACATTCCCTCAGAGTATTTTCAAGCCTACTCATTTCTGTCTCTAGATTTCAAGGTGCATTGTATGTTTCTGTTTTTGTTTTTGTTTTTTTCTGACAATGGCACAATTCACATTGAATCCCAGGTCATCACAATTCCAGAATCAAACCAGAGTGAAACATCTTTTTGAGTGGGTAAGTAAATCTGTCATCTTCACAGCTAATATAATTAAACCTGTGAATGATGACAATGAGACTGACATGGAAATTCATCAGTATTTTAATTTTAAATCCACTTGGAAATAATTATTTGATTAAATCATAACTGCACGTTTTTAAACCCCACCCCAAAAAACTGTCCCATCACATCTTGTGTTTGAGTTCTTCAAAAAGATACAAAAATATTGAACCAGAGCCTGAGGCATCTTGCCAAAGGGGTCTTCAGATTGTTTTTATCACCTATGCAGATTCATGAAACATCTAATTATAAATCAAAGCTTGCATTCTAATTCCATTTACCTTGTCACAGCTCTTTCCCCTTGATATAGTCCCTGCCTTGTAGCTAACTGCTATTTTGCAGTCTTCACAGAGGCTGTTTCTGTTTCTGGGACAGATTTTGACTCTGGGCCTGGCATAGTGTGGGGGGTGGAGGCTGTGCCACTGCAGTCAACCACCTCCCCAGGGACTGAGTCAGAACCCCATACCCAGAATGATGTCCAAATGTGAACGAGTGAATTGATTTAAAACCCCTGATGTTTCTAGTCACTTGAACATCTGATTACCTTCTCTCCTTTTGGGCCACCAGCTCCATGTTCACCAAGATTTCCCTAGGTAAACATAAGACAAAACAAGGAAAAGATGATTGATTTTTGATGCATTCAGTTCTTACTAAAAAAAAACAAAACAAAACAGTAGTCAGATCATTGAGCTATACAGTTTCTTTATGGATACCATTCTAATTGCTTTTGCTCTTCTTGCCTTCTGTTAAGTATTTCTGAAATACTCCCACCTTGGGACTATTTTCTCTTATACTCCTCCCAGGGAGAAGATTCTGGAGGAAGACCATACCTCTAGGGCTACCTGTCACTATTTCAAATTCACCTGGGAACCTCAATTGGTCCCTCCCTACTGGCTGCCTGTTCTCCTCATTATCAAATCTCTGTTGTTTTTGGAATGCTAATTTGGACTCCATTTTCTCTGGGAAGATTTCTCCCACTTTAAAAAACACTTTAAAAAGTTCTTTAATACCACTAAAATTTCTACCACTAAGTCTGCCAACCCACATCATGCACACATTTGTAGTTAGTGTTTATCTTTGAAATACCTGGTTCCTCCATTTCCTACATCAGTACACTGAATCCCTCTCACTTTCTTAGAAAACTTTTCTTATTAATATTTTCTGTTGCCACTAGGCGTAACTGGCCAACTTGTTAAGTTAAATAACATTTGGCGAAAATGGTCCACTTTCAAAAAGCACAAAATTCTGTTTTCTGGGTACACATGCTCCTCCAGTTCTTTCTATTTCCCCCCATTTGTGAACAGTGTCCCCTAAAGGCTAATATTTCTGATGTCCACTGACTATCAAGACCTCAAGATGTGCCTCAGTTTGAATAAAGCAGTTGAAACTCTTTCTGATGCTAGGCTCTGACTTCCCTTTCTTAGAGTCTTTACTTTCAAAAACCTGTATATTCATTCACAGCACCTTTGAAATATAACCCTTTTAAAAGCCTCTTTCTAGCTTTATAACTCAGCAAAGTTTTTCTTAAGGAGGGGAGCCATTTCTTTGGAATGCAATCATCAAGGAAGATGGGGCCTCTCTTTTCCTGTCTTTATAGAAGCCTAATTTCAATGGGTGTCTTGCTAAGTGGTAAACTTCCTTCCATTCCAAAGATGAGACAATTTGCCTTTCTTTTCAGTAAAGTTAATTAGCAAACATAAAGCCCCTGCTCTCCCTCTCACTCACCAATTAAAAGCTCTCTGGCTCATTATTTCAGCTGAGTCAAGTTCAGGCTGAGTTCTGGTTTCTTCTCCCTACTGCAAAAGCCATGACTGAAGTCTTCCCTGACTCCTCAGGGCCTTTATAATCTACTCTTGCTCTACCTACACCCAATACTCTGCACAAGAGCCAAGAGGTAACCTTAAAGATATCCTACCTTCCTTTAAAGCTTAGCAAAGCCACCAACATCTTCGAGGAACATATTTTCCTCTCTAGCATCATCTTTGTTGGCAATTTTTGTTCTTGAATCATTTATTCATCTCCCATTTGCACCTGAGCTCGAGGTGAGCTGACTGGCCCTCATCACTCCACTGAAACGATGCTCCAGTGATGTTTTCAGTATGTTGTCTAAGAAATGTCCCATGAATTGACCTCTTGATTGAACTTATCACTCTTGACTTGTATGAGCCACACTCTTTGATTTCCTCCATATCTCTAACCTCTCCTCCTCCTCCTTCACCTAACTGGTGAAGGAACACTGCCTCAGGACTTCACTCAGGTTCTCTTTCCCTGTGACCAACATTTCTCCAGTTACTCTTACCTACCCCCTCCCCCCCCGGCTTATGTATCAGCCATACAAAGACAGACATTTATAAATCTAGCATACATTTTCTTCCAAGTTTTGACCCACATATCTAATTTTCTACTTGACATATTCCATTATAATTCATATTTCAAGTTTAAAACTGAACTTAAAAATATAATACACACATATATGAGAAAGATGAGAAAATTGCATCACACTGTTAATATTCATTTGTCCAGAAGTGGAAGAATGGTAATTTCTTCCAAATGCATCTCTGCAGTTGGATTTATTAAAATGAATGGTAATTTCATTTTACAATTGAAAAGAATCACAGAAAGAAAAAAAAACCAAAATTGTCCTCTCTCTACCACAAAACTCTTCCTTCTCTGACATGAGTGTTCTTCACCTGCCCTCTTGCTTGTAACCCCAGTAAAATCATCTGGTTGCCTGTCTCCACAATCTCTATTTTCCCTGCAAACTGCCTTCACTCTGGGCAAGTCACATCATGTCTTACCAGGATTACTGCAGTGGCTCTCCAGCAAGGTTGGGGGCCTTTATAATCTACTCTTGTTCTACCTACACACAATCCTCTGCAAAAGAGCCAAGAGGTAACTTTAAAGGCATCCTGCCTTCCTTTAAAGCTTAACAAAGGCACTAACATCTTTAAGACAGGAACATATTTTCCTCTTTAGCATCATCTTAGCTGATTCTTTCCCTCTGAATTTTCAGGTATAATGGCTCAAGATCCTTCTTCTTTTACCCTGTAGATCACCACTCTGTCTGTCCACCTCTTGTCTGGCTAGTAACTACTCACCCCTCAGGTTTCAACTATTGCGAAATGCCATTTATGTCTCTCCAAGACAGTTTTCCTTTAACTCCTGATCATATACATTGGACATTGTATATTTCCTTCAAATTACTTAATAAATTATTTTTTAAATTTGCAGTTTAAAGTTTTGTGCCTCTTGCACTAGAATGTAAGCTTCACGACAACCTGAGCTTGATGCCGGCCCGATGTGCAGTACCTAATGTATACAAAGCAAAACAAAGATTTTTTTGAATAAATAAGCCAGTGGTTATAATTTCTGCTTTTTGTTAAAAATACAAGTGTCAGTAGGAAAAAAAAAATCACATAAATGTTTAACAACAAGAATACCCAGAGGGCACACACTCACATCACTACTGCTGTGGTTTGACATTTTAAATGTGCCTTTCATATTATTCATGCAACTCCAATTAAAAATAACTGATGTTATTATTGGTCTTGTGACAGATATTCTTTCATTTCTCCTACTTAATTTTGATCTGAGATGGTTAGTAAATTGGTAATAAAAATTGTATTCTTAAAATCTGAGCTATGATTACAAAGACATATTTGAAAATAAGTATGAAAATTTAATACACATGCAAATAT